>JAULBU010028475.1:2643-37846 GCA_032358235.1 Odonthalia washingtoniensis
CAAACCCCTTTGCTCACTCCGTCTCCGTCCATAGTCCAGACTACTAGGCTCCTTTTCCTTTCACCCTATTTGAACCGATTGCCTACTCAAAGCCCTTCTACACACTTTACTTTCTAACCGCATAATATTATTATACAGTAATCTTACCTACATATTCTCTTAACCCCCTGGAGCTACTTTCTTACACTAACGCACTCCCACTCTTCATTTCGCTAACTGCATATTATCTTGACACAGTGATCCTACCTGCATATCCATTTACATCCCCCTTTTGAACTACACCTACGTAGATTACACTGTACTGTACGAACCACGAAGTTGATTGTACAACGTCGCGTATAGTACCGTTTTGGTTGTATGTATTCCTCGACATTGGCGTCTTTAAACTAAATGTTTCCTCAAATTTTATAATTTTAAAGATGAAGACAATTTTTCGCACTTTACAGGCACACCACAAATTAATTTCGTACACAAAATTTTAAAGATAGAGACAACACGGCTTTATTTCTTGAGAAAATACGGTCGTGGTGTCTTTATCTTTGAAATTTACTTCCATTCTCGTGACAAATTGTCACCGGCTCGTCCGATGAATTTTCGAAGAATGGCACTTCTGTGCCCCGACTGCTTTGTTGAATTTGTGGTGTGTGTGATATGAATTTTTCACACATTATTTACCACCACAAGAAAGCACAAATATAAACATCAAATGAAGAAAGTACAACATACAACATCAAACCGTAGCACTTTGAGAAATCTCTGTTCACAAAAATGCAACGCAGTACGAAACGTGGTTCCGGTTCGAGTGACACCGAACTTTGCCACCTTGAGCGAGCATAGTGGCATGCTTCAGAAGACTCTGAAACAGGGACTGACCATACAGCCGCACTATTCTAAAAGACCATATTTGGTCGGTTTACTTTGTTCGCGTCGGATGTGTGTTCGGAGAACATATACGGCGCTCGGACAGCGAAAGCGGAGCGGGAAAAACTTCGACAAAGTATCGGTGGACTTGCAAAAATTTCGCGATGCCCTTCGCTTCATCCACGTGTGTAATCCAACTGGGGTTATGGAGGATGAAATATTCTCCATGGCCGTCGTGAAACACCTTGAAAAGCGCACAACGGTGCAAAATTCTATCCGCACAATCTCTGAAAACCCCACCTTACCTTCGAACTCATCCGAAGTTCTGTTATGATGGCGTCGTGACCAACATTGACCAAGAAAGTGAGAGACAGTATCCATAACTTTAGACGAAACACGACGGCAATCAGCGACAGTTTGAATATAGCGTAAAATTCAAAGGAAGAGGAAAACATTGCTGTCCCATCCCCAGTGAGCACTGGAATCAGCGAACGTGATAACGAGAGGGAGAGTAGAGGGAGCCACATACTATTGGATAAAAATTCCTCTCTACACCTTCGCGGAAATGATTGGTTTCGCGAATAGTCCGTTCGAAACGGGAATAACATCGCCGCTTCTCTCCAGGGACGGACAAAACTACTGGAGTAGAAAAATTCTTTTTATGTGTATTCCATTGAGGAGTGAAAACGCAGGAAGATCTAGACGACCGTGATGAATGTGTACGCCTGATCCGAAAGCAATCACTAAAGCGCATCCGTGAGCGGACCAACTATCGCAAAGCAAGGCGTCGTCGAGATGAACCTCAGACTTCTTTGAACCCTTTAACGCAACTTACTAATAGCAATGGTTCGCAAAGTGAACATGTTGAAAAATCTGACCCCGGGGTTGGTGTTGAAAAATGTTCTTGAAGATTTTAATGATTGCCAATCCGAGAACAAATGTGATTTATTAAATCCATGTTCAAAGAAAAATGCCGAACGTTGTCCTTCATTTATTCATTCGCAAGAGCAATGTGCGTTGCCAATCTCATGTCCGACATGGCGTTATGTTCCTGAATATGTGCACTCTCTCCAGTTTTCCAGATCAATGGATTCCCATTTACATCCGAATCTAGAAACATTCTGATCAACACGGCTGTTTCATGTAGAATCCAAAGTTGGCTCTGGTATCCATCACGTTGTGATTAAACAATCATATTGTGCAATAAGATTGCACATTTCATCACCTTTGCCACCATTTTCCTGTCCCATGAATGGATCGGCTTGTCAAGTAGTGCCCATCTTGAAACCAACTCACCAAATTCCCTCTCCACATCCTTATACAGAGCCTCTTGTTCATCGAAAATGCATTTTCTTTCTATGTTGTTGCATCAGAAATCTTTCTAACGAATATTTCCCAATGAGGATATATTCCCTCTACTAGAAAGTACAAACCATTCATGTTCTTCCCGTTGACTTCATAATCCAACCTAGGAATTTGTCCCTCTATAATTCGTACTACCAGCGGTGATGTATCCATAATGTTCACGTCACTTCGAGATGTGGGTTTGCCGAAATGGCATCCCCAGATCCACACCTTGCCATCCGTTATAGCCTCTAGTACTATGGTGGGCTTTTTCCCCTTTTCTTTGAACTTCCCGACACACCCCACCGGGAAGTCTTCCCATTCCCAATGTTGGCAGTCAAAACTTCCAACACCTCCAGGGAATCTACGTCCATCGTTGATGGAAATAAAGTGGCGAAGGTCATCCTCCCTCTGGGCCCTTAGGTACTCAGCACCAAACACATCAACAGCCGTTTCCATGAAGCTGAAAAACCTATTGCGCACGGATGACATAGGAAACAAATCGTCCATTTCGTCAAACAATTTCCTCTATAAAATTTCACGTTTCATATTAGCGTCCATTCGTTGGAAGAATAGACCATGACCATCTAGACCGCTACACACGCGTTTGAAGACGACAAGGGGCATACGGAATCGTCTCTCGAAATCTCGGTCGTCGTAGACGCATTTGGGAATGAAAAACATCTTGTGAAAGTGCGCACAAGAAACGTTCCTTCACCGACCTGCTTCGGTGAAGTAAATTTTCTTGTTCGCAGTTCGGACACAAATACGCTCAGCCACGTCCCACAGTTCGTCCTCCCCTAAACCCGGAATAGCCCTAGAGCCTATAAGCCACGCTATGGCCTCATCAACATCACTTTTCTCACTAGCTTACATGTTGCTCTCACCGTTGATTAACGTCCGCGGATAAACTAGATGAGGTGAGGCGCCACTAATTTTGCACATAAAGTTTAAAGATTTCTTCCAGTCAAAAATTAAGCGCACCAATTGTTTTTTGGGGGGACGCATTATTTTCTTACACGTTTTTCTTGATTATTAATTTGTGGCGACCGGTAAAGGTGCTATTAATTAGAAATTTCGAGACATATGGAGAGTCTCACTTTTTAAATGTTTAACCAACTGCATTTATGAGTCGAGAAGACATGGGACTGTCCATGTAGGGGCAAAGAATAGTAGAGATTGTGAGGCCGGGGATTGGACACACATTGGTAACGGATACTCTAAAAGGTATTATCAAAGAGTATAAAGCACATATGGGAATAAGCGTACATGAAGAAGGTGACGTCAAGGAAACATTTACCACATACATCATTATTATAGATTCAGGATGGTAAAGAAGAAGCCCGAGATTTGCCACACCATCCTACTGTATTGTTGATTACATCACTCACAATCTAATATTTGCAACGGGATAAAACGATAAATTAGAATTAATTTCTAAATTCCATCGCACAAGTAATAGGAATACACATGCTGTATAACAGGGATAAAAATATTCAAGAGAAATTTCATGGCAAGAGGAGGGAGAAATGTTCTACCGATTAATAACGAAAATCTGAACAAACCCGAGAAAATCTCAATTTCTGCACCCGACACGGGAACATCCGACAAAGACGTCACACGGAAGTACGAGGATAAATCCTACGGTTCAATCCCAATCGCTACAATTTCAGCATGGTCTGCTACAACAGTCCGTGACCAAGCTCAAATCCAGGGTTGGACCCAGAATCCTGTGTCTCACAGAGGATTTATTGCTAAAGATACTGTAGCGGCTACGTAAGTGAACGAAGGAA
This sequence comes from Odonthalia washingtoniensis, assembly GCA_032358235.1. NCBI lineage: Eukaryota > Rhodophyta > Florideophyceae > Ceramiales > Rhodomelaceae > Odonthalia > Odonthalia washingtoniensis. Next base: position 6,642 of record JAULBU010028475.1, read on the forward strand.
AAAGCGGATTACTTAAAAAGTAAAATCAAAAACCCAGAACACCAACCAATAAATGAAGAAAAGGGGGAACAACACCAAGAACATACGACAGCGGCCACCTGCGTAACCGAGAAAGGCGACTAAGCTGGAACGTAAAAATCAGCAAATCAACTAGTAAACGGAGAGAAGTTGGGAACGACAACATGAACATACTACAGTGGCTACTTGAGTAACTGAAGGAGAAGTGACTCAGCTTGAAGGTATAAATAGTACGAAACTAAGGATGCCAGCCATAAACGTAAAACAAACTTATAAAGGAGTGAAGCCAAGCCAGGCAATGAGTAGGGATGAGGAATTTAATCAGGAGCTGACAACCCAGATATACATCAATCAACCAGGGAAATAGTTAACTCAATCAGAACATGATGAAAGAAGGAGACTATGTGAAATAGGAGCAACCAAGGAAGGTACCATTGGATATTTTAAAGGATCAATCGCTCCATACCTTCCGAGTGGTATCTACATCAACATACACTTTGATGAAAGGACATTTCCAATTAATATCAAATCTTCTTGACTTCCATTGCAAACTGTATACCCATAAAGTGTATCCTTAAATGTAGAGCCATTGTATACTTGTAGAATCACCTTTTTAACTGAGTATGCCACACAAATTCCATCATCATTTTACTCCATTAGATAATACAGGAGAACACTTCCACCACACATCAACCTACAGTTTTCACCTGGTTCATCCATCTTCTATCTCAATAACCCCTTCTGAAACTTATTATGTCTTCTGCTGACCCAGAAACTGAAATTAAAGCCATTTTCCTACTTGTTTTTCGTCTTATATTAAGTTGATAAAGTTGATATTGATAATATTCATAAATTTGAGATATTGTTATTTAGAATTTTACAGTATTGTTGATGATGAGTGTCGTACTATACACCTAGACGAACCAATACTGCATCTCAAGGGTGTACAATCAACCTTGTGGGTAGTGCAGTATTTACAGTGGGTGGCGTAGCTTCACGCAGGAGGTTTGATCCTTAGTTCGTACTGGTTCAGTATGTTGCTACTGTAAAGTAGTGATATTCAGTTATCGAGGTAAGTGTGCGTGAAGGAGAGTGTCGTCAAAAAAGGGCAGTTCAATAAGGAAGCTGTTCTGGCGAACGAATAGGATGGAATGGGCAGGTGAGTAAAGTGGGTTAGACTACATGTAGGACAGGATCACTGAGTGAATATAGCAAATGAGGGTAGCGAAGGGAACGATTATATAACTACCGACTGCAGCAGATGATATGAACTATAAGACGCGGCGTTCGCAACTGTACGAACGTTAATGACTTTGAGACCAAGCGACTGCACACGGTAGGTAACAATGATCTTAAAGGTTTTAGTATTGTATGAAGTGAAGTAAAAAGGAGATCGAAGAGAAAGGAATGGGGCTAATGGTATTCATATAGAGAAGAAGAATGCCAAAAGCGGATACAAGAGAGAAGATCCCTTTTGGTGGTAGGTGGAATATAAGCTATGACACGTGTTAAAATGTAGTATGTAGGTAGGGTACACCTAATGTTAGTTACTGTGGGGTGTCGCGGAAGATAATAGCAGCCTTGATTGTACACGTGTCTCTGCCGTAATAGGCGGTGTGTGGTCCAAAAATGGTGTGTGTACTAATATTTTAGGGAAAGGATCGGATGTCTTATTTTTAGACATGATCTGATATCTTCTTTAGACAATGAGCTTATCTGTGAAGTTATCTTATTGCGTTTTTTGGTGAATGTGCGATTGCAGAGTTTGGTGCACGCACTAGTTGTCTTTAGTTGAATATATGGAGGTAGTAGATCTGATTAGTGGATGAAATTGATACGTGTTTCTTGTTTAGGGGCTGTTTCTTGTTTGATGTGGTCCAGAAGGTGGTATAGAGCTCTTTAGAAAATTCAAATATCACTGTTTTAACTGGCTTGTCACGGGAACAGTATTGTATAATGTGAGGCATTTAAAAAGTTATTATGCGATGAATTTAAAACTTGTTCATGTCATTCTACAGTTCTTTTGTAACTCCCATTCAGTAGGGAACTCAGTCCCACTGTGATACATTTGTTGATGAACGGAACATTTACAGTATGGAAAATTCACAAATGGAAGGTTTTCTTACATAAATTAATCCCCTTTTTCGTTTGCGTTACAGGGAAGTAACAGGCTTATCTTACTTTCTCATCCTCTTTGCTATTCAATTATTCGTCAACATTTTTTCGCTTCCATTTACATATTTTCTTTTGATCGTTTCCTGGCAGAATCGCCCAAACGTCAATTTAAACCACAACCACTACTCATTTAAAATATTACTGTTACGTCTATAAAAACAGTCATGTAAACGAAATCAATCACTTTCATCCAAGAGCTACCAACCAATGTTTTCCACGGCAATATTCAATCAAATATATATAGAACTGCTACTGGAACAAGATATCATATCTTGTTGCAGTAGCGGTACTATATATAACAGTCCTCTTTCTAATGAAGATAATCTTCATTAGAAAGAAGACTATTAATATACATCAACATTATGATTAAAATCAACATATAAAGAGATATATAGGCGATTGAAGGAGCTTATAAAAGGTCAACGGTATGTACAGAGGGTGAACGTGTTGATTGATAGTGTCGGTAGCTGATACGAGAACAGTAGAGGGAACGGATTAGTCAAGGATCTTTCAGGAGACAGAAGAGCGTAGCAAACGATGTGATGATCGAAGTCGTTCATTTTCTAAATAACTGAGAAGAAAACAAAGATGAATCTGTGTGTGTTTTTATGGATGCTGAGAAAAGGCTGAGAGACTGTCTTTTATAATCAGTTATCTCAGCATTGACTGGTAGAAACTCAGCATTCTGTATTGAAGAAATGTAAATTTGCTTTCCACGGGGAGAATATATAAACTCTAATAGGACATGAAAGAACAATGCAAAAATGCATATCGGAACGTGACGGGGTGATGCATTTGATTAGAGGACATTAAATGGAGAGAGTCTGAAAAAATACAAAAATAAGTTTGATCTAAACAATTATGGTAATATTTTTTAAACATTGCTGGCTAAAAAACTACTACTTAGTATTAGTCTTCTCAAAATTCATAAACGATGTATGAATTTATTCATTTCTTCTGTACAATGATTAAATTTCCTCATATTCAAACAAATCGTTTGAACTCCCGAAAGTATTGAAATGGGTTGTTTTAATGTTCAATTGGCCGGATGAAAATCATGGTGCAATTGGAAACATTTTAAAATTAATGAATGATAAGGTTATCAAGGTGCGATTGGAGTACAAAAATAGGCGCTGTCCGACTATCAATGTTAACAAGACAGGGTAACATCGCTATAGATGTTAAAACTGACCAAGTTCGGCACATCATTAAGTTAGCTTTAAAAAACTGCAGTTCATGTTTAAGGCATAAAATATAATCTAACAAGTGAAATTATTCTTTATATACTAATGGACATAAGTCTGATTACTTTTCATCATTTTTCAAAGTAGACTTGTAACAAAAATCTTTCAACAAGGTGGTTATAATTGCTGTTCAGCATAACTAAACTAAATCACCTCTTGGTTTAACCGTGTACTATCCGTTCCTAAAATATAACTCGAGTTGTGCATGTATGAGTAAAATGAGGTACAGATCTGTGTCTCATTTTTTTCATACATGCAATAGTATTGAAATTAGTACAAATCTCACATTATCATTCAAAACTTGTTACAATAGTCTCGATTCCTATTAACTTCCCTTATCATAGTCGTAGTATATGGAATATCCACATTCCATTCATACATATATATATATATCACTGCAACAATTTAGTCATCTACTTCAATAACATTCCTGATTTTGTCCTTTATAACATAACACCGCTTTCAATATCCATCTTACATCTCATAATATCTGATCCTACTCATGATAATATTTAGTATCATCTGTTCGTAGTTTTTTGTGCAAAGGTGGTTATGTCGTCACTAAAATATCCCACTACTGCGACATATATGGCATTAAATGTGTGCTGCGCTGCAATATTTAGCGTCACTCCAGACGTATGAATCTGGTGACAACAATGACCATTGAGGCAATTTAATGGCGGTAAATTCGAGGTATAGTGGGCTAGTGGAGGGATAGTGGATGGTAGTATCTTGATGCGATAAATAGAAAGGTAGTGAAATAATTCAAAACATTCAAATGAATACACTTAGTGGACTACACTTTGTACATTGGATTAATACAGTGGATATTTTCCATTGTATCTGCACCACGTGAAAACTACCAATGCAGTAGTCTACATCTAATTATTTCCGTCTAGTGTTCAACCTTCTTTCAATAATAAAAATGATGCGCTACCTGAAGATAATTATCAGACACTGTATCATTCCTATGTTATGCACCCATAGTAAACCGTACAACTCCTGTTATTGTAAATCACCCACTCAAGTAAACGCCGGCCATCTACCACATACAACCTATTCTATTGTCACGATACCCCACCGACAACCCACATTTCTACCAATGACAATTCCATAATTCCATAGATACCGACTAACATACGAATACCAACCTTTGATCCGACATTGTACCGTACATCATATCAATCAAAGACGAAGTATAGCGCCTTAAAAGTACCGAAAGTCTCCTTCCATCCATCTGAACAGACACCACGGCCAGAAAAATATTGCTCTCAAAATCCAAGCCTATCTACAAGCTGAACTTTTCCGCACCATTCCCGCGACAACCCTGTTGGATATCATTTCATACATCTCGGACGATCCATATCCGTTTGATATAATCACTGATACACAATCTCGACTCATGTCATCAACACAATACGAACACGATCATCTATGTGTATTAGCCAAATAAACCACATTCAACCACAAAACTGATCTCGTTGTTTACTTCCGATCGAATCGCCTCATCCGCAGCAGAATACAAAACTGCAATTACTACCCTCCCGTCAACAGTGAAACTACCACCATTTACTTTCTCAAAGATGGTCTAAAATATCATCCCATCATCGGACATGCACGACTCCACTGGATAATTGCAAACACACTAGCCATCGACTCATTTGACAATATCAGCCAAAGATTGGAGAAATAATTGTAAGTCGCCCCTTCTACCTGAACCAATCCCCTGATCTTCATCCCACCTCCTCCATTCACGTTATTACTCACACATAAATCTCCATCCACTATCAACCATCAGTAAAATTCACGATATCCTCCTATTTAACTATATTACATGTACTGTCATCACGCTGCCCTAGCATCTCATCAACCCACGTCCACTGGTAATTCCAAAACCCCCAAGAACAGTAACAGAAAATACCATAACAAACCAACACCAATCCCCAACCAAACAAACCATACAAGCCAGGCGCAATTCGCTACCTTCCTCGCCAACGATCATATCATCTACTCGCAGTCCCCCATCTACACCACTGGTGAAGATGAAGGACTGTGAGTAGGGCTATGTGCGATCGGTTGGCTGGCATGTACCCAATCGCATATACCAATATATCATACCTACTACAACTACACCCGGTACAACCATTTCAATAGCCATGCTCCTCAACACCATCCTTGTCTGCAACAGGCAGACCCAATCACAGCACCCAAAGCCGCAAACTCCATATACTATGAAGTACCAGAGTCTTATCGCACCACAACCGACGAGAATCAAACCAACTACGAAGATGAAATTGAGTACATACTGTGCTGCGACTGCCGCCTCATACAACTCCAAAATCCTCACCCCATCACTAAGAAACTAAAACAAATCCTCCACCGCCCTTACTGCAACTTACTAACTCTGCATCACAACTCACCCCGGGAACAATCACCATCTCCACCACCACCATTCCACATGAAACTTCGTCTATCACCGTACCATCACTACTTAATCCAGCGTTCTCGAAGCTAGACGAAATGATCGAGACAGAGAGACAGAAAAAAATTTGATAAAGAATCACACGGTTCTTTTAGTATTTCAATCCTCGTCTCCGTCTCCGTCTCCGTCTCCTTCATGTCACCGCTTCACTGGTAGCACCGTAATGAACTCAGACGATAATGAAAATTCTTCGCCCACTACAGTATGAACTGCTGAATTTATACTCAAAGAAATGCAGAGATTAATGACCAACTTGTTGATAATCTTGAACACCAACTTTCACAAGCAAATTCGGTTATCTCGTCAATACAAAACGAAAACCAACGACACAGCTGAAAACGCAACAAAAAGTATTGTTCAAACTACGGCATACAGTAATAAATACTTCAACAAACCACCTACCTTCTCTGGAAAATCAAAATAATCCGTGGAATCATTCATTGGATTAATAGAGATATACCTACGTGCCATTCCGGTTGATCAACATCTCGGAGTGGCAGTAAGCTATTTGAATGGAGGCACATGATTGGTACCATGTAATGTATGTTATGGAAAATATTTCTCCTTGGGAGCAGCTGAAAGCATTGCTGATATCTCGTTCCAATCCGATCAATCAAGTAAAGTCTTCCAGAGATGAACAGGCAACAATCAGGAAATCAACAACAGTCCATTCTTATAACGAGGAAACAATGAAAATTGCAATAAAAATTCCTTCAATTACTGCCAACGAACTTATCGATAGATATAATCGCTGATTGAAACAATACATAAGAACTAAACTCTGTACGAAAGAATATGAAAATATATAGCAAGCAATGTCGGATGCTTTAAAGGTGGAATCCGCGAAATCTTACAACAAGGCTGGAACGTTTAATCGGGAATTTCAAAGCAAGTCAAGGAACGCTCAAAACAATGATGACCCAATGGACATCGGAAATATTCAATCAGAAAAAAAACAACGCGCCAAAGATATTTCTAATAATTCCTGCTTCTGTTTTCACGAAACAGGATGTAGAGTACAAACTTGTCCGAAATGGGGCACAATTTCAATGGACTTTATAACTCAACTCCCAACATCCATAATTAGATTCGATGCAATCACAACGTTTGTGGATACATTTTCTAAAAGGCTCCATTTTGTACCATGTGAGACAACAGATAATGCGAAGGGCACAGCAAAATCATTCTATGACAATATATTCCGACTACATGGATTCCCGGACGAGATTGTGTCAGATCGTGACCCAAAGTTTACATCCAAATTTTGGAAAAATTTGATGAAAATGTTACATGTACAGCTCAAATTGTCTACCGCCAACCACCCACGAACAGATGGTCAGTCCAAGTTAATGAACCGAACATTGCAAATATACCTTAGAATGTTTTGCAATTTCAACCAGAATAATTGGAATGAACTGCTAACAGGGGCGGAATTTTTATATAGTTCTGCTATTCATGACATGACAGTGTTTTCACCATTCTTCCTCGATCTGGGATTGGATCCTAAACATCCAATGGGCATTATATCAAATTGGAACAGTTTAACAGTGAAATCTGTTGAAGATCTGAGAAAAATTCTATCAGCATCCTTTCGAAATGCACAGGTATCTTATGGAGAAGCAAGACGCCTACAAGAAAACAGAAGAAAAAAAATACAGAGAACCAGATTATTCTTTAGGAGATATGGTCATGGTCGACAGCACAGCTCTTATGGATACCTATAACAGAGCTCGCAAAAGTCCAAAATTACAATGCAAAAAAATCGGACCGTTTCAAATTATTTCGCTTATTGGAAGGAAGGCAATTAAAATAGAATTACCGTTTAACATCAAGAGCCACCCGGTGATAAATGTGGCACATACGGAAAAATTCAGTAACAAACCAAACGACATCAAAAACGCCAGAAACGAAATGATAACCAAAGTTCGGCTTCCAGTCGAGGACGAACAAAAAGTTGAAATAATCCTCTATCACCGACGAAGAGGAAAGCGATTGCAATTCCTAGTAAAATGGGAAGCCGAACCAAATCACGAATCTACATGGGAACCCACAAGATATTCGGTTGATGAAAACAGTATAATCAACGAACATCTCTTGCAATACATATCCGAATGTAATGATCTGAATGTCGAGGACGTCACTCGAAAAGGAGAGAATACTGATCCGAACACGACATAGGAATTAAATAGTGTGGAAACACTTTCATCAAATATCTCCTGCAAATAGCGTGGGGACTATTTTGTGTCCTCTCTTATACTATTTCGTGCCCTCTCTTGTAGATTTGAATTTAATCAAGAGAGGAACAATCCGCTCGTTCGGGTATCCTCTCTTTCGGATTCCGTTAGATCGAAACCATCTCTACTTAATCCATTGGTCTCGAAGCTAGACGAAATGCTCGATACAGAGAGACAGAATAAAATTGATAAAGAACCATACGGTTCTTTTAGTGTTTCAATCCTCATCTCCGTCTCCGTCTTCGTCTCCATCTCCGTCTTCGTCACGTCACCGCTTCATACTGTCACTGTGACATAACTCATCTTACTTGTACAGATTTCTTGCCCCTATGGCTCCTTCCCTTTCTTCCTTTACTGCTCGACGTTGATATACCCAAAACAGGAGTCTACAGACAATTGGTTCCCTCTTGTATTATACACTCTTTCACGATTAAAGATTGTGAAAGATCTGATGTTCATCATCAGAAACTTTAGCATTCACGATCCTTGTCGTTGCTTTTTCCACTCATTTCTCATCATATCATTTAATCTTCATCTTCATTCCTTCTACATACTCCACATCGTATCATCTAATCCACATAATCACTACAATCCACATAATCATGTACAAGTTAATTAATCCATATCCTTACTATAAAATACACAGAATCATCTACATCTACAAGTTAATTGGTCCACATCTTCATTACATAATTTACATTGCTGAATATCAATATTATATCCACTTCACATATCGTTATAACTTCTCTACAGTAGTTTTTCTGTTTTTACACTGTACAGATATATATACAGTAGTCTGTAGGAAATGGGAGTGAATACTTTTGTGTACAAAGTCAGTCAATGTTGTTCATCACGTAATATGTATACTTAATATGACTTGGAAAATTGATAAGTTATTAATTAGAGTAATTCGGACGGGCCTGTTCAGTAAATTTTATTTTACACAATTGTTTACCGGTCATCATGAAGTAATGTGAAACTAAACCCGAAATCCTTTTACAGTATGTAGACAATGTTTAAAAGATAATCCGGATACTAATGGGGCTCGAAATCGTCTATTTGTCAGATAAAGCAGGCAAAAGTCGATGAATTGGTAAAATGAAAAGATGAGGTTGGAGGGGAAACTATTATTCCCGACGGAATCGACTTGGAACTACGAGAAATTTTAGTAAAGTCGAAGAAAATATAAAGTAAATGTATAGGAAAACAAACAGAATCTGAAAACAATGAATACTGTGAAACTCATTTCGCCGTTATACAGCAGTGAAATCGGATTCAATATTCATGGACCAGTGGTATCGATATATCTATATAAATAAACAATCGATTTGTCTGGAACAGGGCGAGCTCGGTACCAGCGGAAAGCCGCATTTTTTGGGGTGCGATGGGTTATTCAGGAGACTGATGTAGTCTGAAATAAAAAGTGCATAAGTTTTTAATGTCATCCTGCTGTCCGAAATCACAAGTCATGAAATGTTACAATACATTACAGTACCTGGGACTGAGATGCACACTATATACATTATTTTCTGCAGAGGAATTTAAAGGGTGATATATAATATTTTTGGTGAATGAGATAAGGTTGATGACACCCGATACTCATTTTTATAGAACGACGAATTGGTATTAGTTGTTGGAATCTACATTATTTATTGACATTTGTAATTGAGTGGAAGAAATCCCAGAAAGTCAACATTATTCTGAAACTTTTCCAAGCAAAGTGTGGAACATACCATTCACTAGCTCGTGACGGGTGGACACCACTAGAAATTGAAAGGTTGTAATTCCTGTCATTGACGGGTGATAGGTACTGTTTACGGAACTTTTTCCGTTTACATACGAGACCATTCTTTCCCATGAAATATTACATTTGTAAGTTTATAAGAACGGACGGTACAGTGTGTTTTTATTCACGTTTCTAAATATTAATGGTAAGGGTTATATTCACTGAGCGAAGCTAAACTTGTATTACGAAATGAAAACGGTGAAATAATTGTGGAAAGGGTGTCCAAGAAATTTTGTGGCATTGCAGTCTCTTCTTGTAGAGACGTTGTATGTCACCTAATATCTCATATATTTACCCTGTCATCCTCATGTACGTCTTGCGAAAGAAACATTGTTCTAACAGTTTGACCGTATTGTAGTCATATTCGAAAAAAATATAAATCGTTTGACAATTGAAAGACCTGTTTTGAACAAGATAAAGTAGGGGGTATCGGATTAATAAATGGGACAAAAAAATACTGAATGTAATGAGGGATTGTAATGTACCCCGGAAAATTCTTGGACATGCACCGCAACATGTAATAATTCAGAGATTTGGAATACACTTTTATTGTTATGGTGAGTATCACACTATGAAATTGTTTCTATTTATTTTAAATTAGATTGCTGAAGTTTTGTCGTGTTTCATGGGAAAAACTCCCGCACTTGGACAATACACAGGTTGGTAGGGAAATTTATTTACAGAAATCTGTAGAAGGAATGATAGTTTCCAGGAACAGGTCCATAAATCAATTGTCTCATCTATAGTTGCTTGCGGAGATGACGACAAACTTTCTTATGAAGAAACTGGTGGATGAGACAAAAATTGTTTAGGAAGAAACCGAAAATGAGGGGTATATACCCATACAGAGAATACTATGGTGGTATCATCTGATTCAATGAATAGAGGGGGTAGTAGATAGGCCCTCATTGCTCTATGGCAATGAGAGGCGGAGAAAAACTGAGAGTGGGGCTTTTTGTAGGATGTATACTAGTTCCATGAATAACTGGATGGCCATAGTATCGAACTGGATTGTTCTTGCTGTGAAGCACTATCAGGCCGTGTATGAGGATAATGAAATATCATATGCTTTAAAGCATATATTTCAACCGAAGTACGTGCATATGTTATCTTGGGGGACTAAAAGAGTTCTACATAATCAAAAGGGAATTTTTCTCTAGTGTGAACAGAAACATAACTCAAGAAGCGCTCTGTAGGGAACACATAAAACGTACGGCAGAGTAAGGGAGGTACTTCAGGGATTGGGGTACTGTTTTCATTAGCTGTTACTACTTTGATGAAGGGGATAGAAGTGATGAAATTGCGTGTTGACTACGTTTACACGGCATTCATGTATTATTCTCTAAAAATGGTGAGGAAATAGCAGGGATTGAGATGAGATGTGAGAAGGTGAAAAACCACTGCTGCGAAACGTTGAAGGTGTGAATGAGTTTTTTTGTAAAATTCTGTAATTTTGATGACGTTGAAAAGGGTAGTGATCTACTGTATTGTACCAGGTACCTTTTTGGCATAAAAACGGAAATGCGGAAGGAATTGGAGTGTTAGTAGCATTGTACAGGTAGGAAAAAACGATATATCGACATGCGAGGAATGTTTCAAACCGTTCCAGGTTTTAGAAGATATTAGGATTTCTGTTGGGGAAGTGCGATCTAAAGTAGATGAAGTGGTAAATGATATTGAGGAAATATTATCACTTTTTCGGTTATCAGCATCTTGCATGGCTTCAGGAACGTCATGAAAACGAGATATTCACTGATATTTAAAATGGCTATAGCGATAGTATTGGATTGTTCTTGTTAAACTATCAGATTAAACTTGAACTAATTTGTTACAGGGATAGCAGCTCTATTTCGTTTGAAAAACGAGGAATTAGCTTTTATAGAGCAGAAGTTTTTCACGGTACTGGGTTTGGTGACTATCAAAATTCACGTACACACATGACAGTATGGGAGGGGAAGAAGAAGCAGGGTTATATATAGATCATTTTGTGAGAATTATGTGAAGCAAGACACTTATGCCGTTTTCTCGTTGTTAGAAGCGATAATTCATCGTGTACGTCTTGAGAGACCTGATATGAAGTAGCTGTGGCGGATGTCAGATAATTCATGTTGTTACCGAAATGATTTACTGTAGTCTCCTTTTCCATAACAAATACGAACGGTATTCATCTAAGAGGAATAATTCATAACGAAACTGGTTGTGGGAAAGGTCTTGTAGATGCTCATTTTGCGGAATAATGGGTCATGTGAGAAAATTTGTCAACGAAACCAAGGATTATGTCACCTCCAGAATTGAGGTTATTAAATCTTTACAATGTGATGATGGTTTGGGGCAGACTGAGATATACTTGGTGTGTCAGGTAGAGGGAGCGAAGTATGAAAGAACTCCCATCCGCCGTGACTGCAAAACAGGTGGTGAAATTTAGTAGATGTGCGGAAGTCCGTTTTGAAAATGTAGTTAATTAAAAAAATTTAGCACACTGTTACACATACCTCAGTAGAGGTTACGGCAGTCACAGGTGGAGTATGTAAAGATCTACTGTTATGTCCGATTAATGTGTAAATCTGGAAGAAGAGCAGAATGGTGAGATGGACGTTGAGATGGACGTTATGATGGAGGGATAGATGAATGGGATAGATGGTGATAATGGATACAATTTTCGGTCTGTAGTAGTTCTTGAAAGGGAGAATGAGGAGATTAGAGTGAAACATTGCATCAAATTTATCTATATCATCTTCAATGAACGTTCAGTTTACAGGGTTGTTTACAGGTGGGACTGTTTCGTGTGGAGGTTCTATTCAGCCGTTTCGTAGGAAACTAAAGCTAAGAACATATTCATCTATTGCATATTCAATAGCGAAAATGGAGGCAGATGAACATGACCATATGTACAGATTTGGTAAGGGGTGAAGCGTAATTTACAATTTTGTGCTAAATGTGGAAGGCGCTACATAATAAAGACATATTTGGAAACTCATTTAGCACCTTTTAATAGGTATTGAATAAAATCTCAAAAGTATGAAGGGTAACAGAAAAGTCAGCATGTGGAATGACTAATGGAAATATTAGAATATATTCATGCAATAGAAGAACGCTGTTACTGTCAGAGGTAATAATTTCTGATCACGTTAAATCCTCTTTCCACTTGGGTCGAAAATGGAGTGGAAGGCCTGGTAGTGTAAAGCCACTGGGAAAGAAGAATATTGGACCTTTCATTAATCATAATGATGAATGTTTCATGCAAGGGGCAACGGGGAAGGAGAAGAAAATAAGTGTGGCTCTAATTTTGTCTACTCTTTAGTCAACTTATCCTGATCTATATAACCTACCTTCCGAACAATACATCACTCAAGCCATTGGAAACATAAATAATAATTTTAAAGAGCATAAAAAGCTTGGATGTAGAGAGGTTGTTCGGATGGATGGAAGCGACCAAGGTGGTGTTGTCAAACACCCAGATGCTGCATTGGATGTTGAACCTGGAATAGCTCATGATGATGTGGACAATGGGAATGAGCTAACATCAAATTTTAGGGTGACACAGTATGTGCCGGCTGTATCAGGGTTTGTTATAAATGGAACTGTTTCAGAAGAGTTTCAACATAATGAATGTTGGAAATTGAAAAGAATTTTTTCTTTCGAGTGGTATACATGTCCAATATACATTTCAACCTGAATGTAGTACGTACAATTGTATGCACTGAATTGGACGTGTTCATGCTCAATAGACACAACATCAAATTCTCTTTCCTCCAAGGAATTTGTTGCTATGTTTCATAATAAACAGGAATACAATCGTAACCATACTTTCTTCAATGGACCCTAACTTCCTTTCCTCATACCGCTCTATAACTGCCTCATCTGCAATAGGAGATTGGACTTCCGAACGAAACCGCACCCCTTTTCGGTCCGCTCTGTCATGTTAATAATTTATCATCTTATGAAAAAACCAAATTGTCAATTTACGAACAACAAACCAATTTTTGAATTAAATAATGCATGACTTTTGCGGAATCAATAACTCAAAAAATACTGGAATAAACTTTTCCATTTTCCCTTCATATTTTCTCTTCTGTCATGGAATTTCTGTAACATTTACTGGAATTTTTATCTACTTACCAGTAACTACGACATACTAACGTACAACCTACACTGCAACATAATGGAGTTCAATAACACGCACACATACTCGACGTCCAACATAAGTTTATCATTTATTATTATTGCTAACAATCAGAACCTGCAGTAGTCATTCTAAAAACCACTTAAAATAATCAACACACCGACCACTCGTGCCTTTAATCCGTGCTTTTCTGTACTATAATCCTCAATGATCAATGATAGTATTACTAACGGCAACAAACTTGAAAATATAAACCATAACCAGACCTTAATCTACCACATGTACGAAAAATTATAAAAACATTACCACGACTTATCAACAGCATATATATTTCGTACGTATTCGAAAACATTTAAAATCTCACTGCTCGTCTCATCTCCTTCATCACCGCTTAAAAATTTTCCAACACTTTTCTCAATAGATTCAATTAAATCCATTTCCGTTTCTAACGTTCGATGGGGCTCATCCACGGCATAGCGACGGGGACGCGTTTCCAAAAAATTTGATCCTGATAAATAGTTGTACTTGACTTACATTCGCATCGCATTGATTTCGGGCGGTCCATTTGCATACCAGTTTTCGTATATTTCCCGTATATTTCCCTCCTCCTCTTTCATTATCGACTTTCCCCTAGACCCGATATGAAATTATGCATTAGGAGTACGTCATCTCAACGTTCACAGTTATACTTTCTGTATAATATATTAATCGCAACTACTTTTTCAGCCGTACGCTTCGAGCGTTGTTTGTCGGCCATATAATAAAAGTCCATATCTCTTTTGACATTCAAATGTCCCGGACTATCTCCCATCATACCTGGACCTTTCTCTACCTCCGTCATTGCTATTTCTTGTTTTAAATATTCCCCTGCCTTTTCTGTTCTACCATCATCCGTTAATTCCGCATATTCATTTTCTTCTAAGTTTTTTTTCCAACTCCTTCCATCCATATCTTGGGTTCCTTAAAAATTTCTTCACCACCATTTCCACATTGACCAGAATCACCCAGAAAGTTTTCTTCCTTCTCCAACACAACCTTCATTCCAGATATAAATAACTCTACATCTACATTGTACTGTTTCACATGTTTCCCTTCTGTAACGTGCACTTTTCCATTTTCGCTGCCACCGCCACTTTCTTTAGTTACAACCAGTGCCTCAAAATGTCTCCCAACGACATCCTGTCCCTTCTCCTTCCATCCGAACTCACTGCTATTCTATTTGTCTGCTGTTGTTGTTGCTATCGCAACCATCCGCGTACAAATACTAGGAAGTATTGGTCGCCCTCGACTTACGTTATCATTTCCACTGTCGTTTCTAACAGAACTGTTTCGATGTTCATCATGATGTTGCTTTCAATTCATTGTAGAAAAGTATTGTAGTTTTTTGAAAAAACTCTGTTCGAAGATGGATGTGTAACTAAGATCACATCAATCTTTGACATCTCACACCATTCCTATCGTGGCTAAGTAATTTTAGAACTTTGTCGGTCTCTTCGTTTCACACTACTTACACCTCTTTACATATCTACTGAACAACAACTCTTTCTTCGTAGTCATGTACATTCCGCACCTACACATCCAGTTTTCGTGAAACTGCACACCATATTATTCCCAAGTACTACTACAGTGTAGTAACTGCTACTGTGTAATACACCGTATCGCTGTACCCGTTTTTACCATTGGTAGGTAAAAATATATTTTTATGTATTCAATTTATTTTAGGAAAAAATAACTTTATCAGCTGTGTTTCAAAAAGATAAATATATAATCTTTTATGAAACATAAATAAATACGAAATGATGTAGTGTAAAAGAGAAATAGAAAAAATGTTTGCGTTGGAAAAAATCGTTTAGTGCATTTAAAGCACTAGTTTAGTAATGAGGTCGAGCTCGGCAAGTGTGTGGTATACACTATACAGTATGCACGCTCCGATAGACCGATGAAACAAGTTGAGCACAAGTACGTTACTGTAGTTCGCCTCTCATTTCAATATATTATCAACTTCAACCATTCCCCATATATAGAGTTAACGTGCAAGACTAGCTGAGACTCAAAGTTTGCGGGATCAATTCTCTGGCGACGGCCATTCAAATTATACTCTTCCTTTCAGAAAAACTGTTTGCATAGATTAGAGGTACACGAAATAAACTTTAAATACAGGTGAGAAGTTCCCCTGTTTCATTGCTGGTCTTCTGTCCCGTTAAAAGTTTCATTCCGAATTAAATCGTCTCGTATTGCCCGAAAATTGGATGGGACTCAGCTATAATCTCCAAATGTTTCACGCTTCAATCCTCCCTTTTCGAAAGACTCGCATATTATACACTTTGAATTTTGGCTAGATCTGACTCAACCATAGAATTTTCAATTATCAGTTCCCGACAGTCGATTGCTTGTTTCAGGGAATTCCTTCATAGCCCCATCGAACAGACTTATCGCGTTATAAATCGTAGTCTATTATTTCTAATATTCCTTGGTGACCGAATTCATATCGCTAAGTTGACTTGTAGGTGCATCTATTTCCGTATTTTCTCTCCCTGGCGATAACAGTTCATATAAATAAGGAATATACAAATCAAGCAAAAATCCTCGTAAATCGCTGTAGCGCTCAATCATTTCAAACGGAGAGCCCCACAGCGTCACATTATTTGTCTCCTCCTTTAGGTTCGAAAACAGCGCCACTTGTCTGCGGGAATTTGGAAGTACAATTTGTTCATGGTTTGTTTAAATTTTCAATTAAATATTTTTGGGTAGCCATGGTATCTTTTACTGCTAAATTGAAACGATATCTGTAACAGCCCACAAAATTTCTACTGAATCACCGGACCAATGCAAATATCTTGATCCATTTGTCACTAATTATGGCATCCACACTATCCATGTTCTTCTAAAACACTTCCGATATAACCTTTATATTTTCATAGTGTTCATTAGTGTAGTGCGATTCTTCATTACCCATAGGTGATTTCCTCAATATTATTTCGCAAATCCTACCTCCAACTGGTCCGGATAGGATGCAAACAGAGATAGATAGTGTGTATCACCCGTTGTTCAGCTATCAAATACTATTGCGAAATGATTAGGTATAATTATGGAAACCTTCGTTTCAATCTCCTTCGTGAGACGTTCCTTGTATCGTAGAGGCTTTTTCGTTTTTCCTCTGGTATTTGACGCGTTTGTAAAATACAAGACTCTCGCAGCTGCATCCCCATAATAATGCATTGCAACAAACAGTACATTTCAATCGTATTTTTTAGTCAGTTGAGAGACTTGAATAATCCTTATTCGACTGTGTCGTGACCTTCTGGCAACGTAAAAGTTGATTGGCATGTCGGCTGTTTATGTGGGTGCACAGGTTACTGTACCCGGTACCCAGCTGGCTTATATGCTTTCCACATTCATCGCATTTCCACACATTGTTTTGTGCTCTATTTTGAGGAAATAATAGCTCGGATAACTTTTTCCCAGTTGGTAAGGGAGACACGAGGGGCTGAATGCGAAGTTGAGTTAGATTTTGAAGTCTGTTTGATGGACTCAAAACTTTTTACCCGCGTGGCTTTCAGAGCCAATGTTATATAACTTTCAGTAACTGAAAGGCTTTGAAGTGCTTGCACCTGAATTAATTCACAGTTTGTACTGTCAAATTGACAGAGTCAATCCAGTTTGGTAATAATCCCATTTTTGAAGAAAATAAATAGATTTAGAGACCCATAGATTTAAAATTTAATTGAAAGAAAAATCTATTTTTAAATATATTTTTCTTATATATTTTCCTCTCCATTTATATTTAAAAATTTAAATGGAGGAAAATTATATTTCTCACTGCCAGAAAAGGATAGGGAAAATATATTTTTCACTGCCCGTATCAGAAAATAGATTCTATGTCATTTATATAAATCATTTTAGGTCCCATCATTTTAATACGCCCGTGTGGTGTGATGAGAACAGTGAAGAGAGAGAGAAAACGTCTCATGATTCTCCCTTCCTGTTCTCATGCTTGTAATACGGTTAATGATTAAAACTTGAGGAACGCGTAACGTGTCAGACGTGTGTAAATCTGACAGGACGAAGTCTCACAGAAGAAAGGGAGAGTGTTAAAAATAAGGATATGTGAGAAAAAATTAAAAATAAAAATAACAGTTAAAGAAATTAAAATAGATTGATAATAATAATAATAGTAATAATCATATGAGATAGATTATTTGTGTTCTGTAATTATCGTTCTTGTTTCTATAATTAAAGATAGGGTCTTGAAATATCATATTTCATTTGATATGTGTATTTAAAAGCATATTTGTGAATATGTCTGTGATAATTCCTAATTGTCATGATGTGGTTATAAGGATACTGTATCTTTTTGGCTCGTTTTGATTCTTGTGGTTGCTCGAGAGTAGAATGTCACAAGAAATTTTATGGAAAAGGAATGTGGTGAGTGAGCCAAATGACTTGAAACTTGCGACGATAGGTGAAAGTCTCACACCCTTTCGTGCTTGTGATTATACTGCTTGAGATGGTGAAGGCGTGGGTAGAATGTGAGCGATGGATTGGAGAAGTTGTGCCGTGTTGGTAATAATGATTTTTTCAGTATGTCTGATATATTGTCTGTTGTAGGAACTCTTATGTGGTCAATGTTTTTTTTGGTTTTATGATAATGAAGATGATGATGCTTTATATCAGTATGTTTTCTTCTCTTGGTTTTGTCTGTGTGTTTGGCTATGTCAATGACTCCATTATTATCCACAAAAAAGTCGTGGGTGATATTTTGTTGTTGTTAGAGTCAAATTTTAGTTTGCGTAACCATATCGTGTCTTGAAGCGCTTGTGAGGCAGCGACGTATTCTGCCTCACAAGTGTTGAGAAACATGGTTTGTTGCTTTCTCGAGGACTAGTGTATTGGCGTTCCATATGCTGTATGAATTGCAGCTGATGTGGATCTTCTATCCTTAGATTCTGCATAATTGGAGTCTGAGAATGATTTCAGCGGTTCGTAGGAAGAATTATTGAAAGTAAACCATGATTTTTTGTGCCTGCAAGGTATCGAGTGAGATGTTGCAGTAATTTGAGATGTGTGAATGTTGGTTTGTTGATGAATCTCGCAAGTCAGCCTACTGCGAATGCAATGTCGATTCTTGTGCTGTCTGCCAGGTATCTGATGTCACCAATTGTGGACATATAGATTTGTTTTCCTTGAGCATTTTGGAGCTTGTCGTCACTTTTGTCATCATATTCTGGTTTGTGTGGCAGAGGCGTGGAATGAGGGTTAGATAGAGTTAGTTTTATTTTCGTAGCTACTTTCTGTATTAAATTGAGTTTGGATAAATGGATATCACTATTGTGCCTGTAATTGATTGTCCATCCCAGAAATGTGGTTGGCTGGCCAAGGTCTTTTACTTTGTATTTGGTGCGAAGATGTGTCAAAAATCCTTCAATATCTGAAAGGGTTGGTGTTGTGATGAGGAAGTCATCTATGGTTATTTATATAATTATTATACCATCATTGGTATTTTTGAGATATACACATGAGTCTGCTGATAATTGTGTGTAATTGTCCGAAGTGAGATGATCGTGGAGGCCTGCAAGGTAAATGTGGCAGGCGGGTTTGGATCCATATACGTGCATACGAAGGATGCCTATAGGGCAGTCATAAATGCATACGATCCGTCAGACTGTTGCATTTGTTTGACATAGACTGTATGATTTTTATCATATGGTTCATGCGTAAATGCTGATGATATATCGAAGTGACGGATTGGTTGGTTGTGATATCATGTATGAGAAAATAGTTCTCTGGATGATGATTTTTCTGTGGAATATGCGAAGTGAAGTCAGGGTTGTAGTTTACAGCTGGTTTGATTAAATCGCCACGGACGGCGCATCTTGCTTTTCTTTCTATAATGGTTCCGTTATCTTCCCTTTTGTATCTGTAATTCATAGTCAAAGATATTGGTTTGGATGTCATTTTGTTCGGGATAGTGTGTATTTTTGTATCCATTTTATGACATGGTTGTCATTTAGTTGACAGATTTCATTGTCATGTTGTGGCCCATTCAGCCGAATCTGGGTATTTTCTGACTTGAGAGAGGTTTTCGGTGGTGGGGTATCTGCTTGGATAATTGTTGGTGTTTGGTGGTATTGGTAAGTTCTGAATGCAGATTCAAAGACGCGCGATGGGTCAAAGGCAGGGTGAGATGGTATGAAATAAGAGGATCTACATGTTGTTAGTTGGTTAGTTTCTGCGAATAAAATTTCAAGGTGGTCGGCCTGGGTATTATATAAAAAACGGGCTGTTCTGGATCGAGTGTCAAGTTCTTTTTTGATTCTTGGGATTTGACAATGGTGCCTGTCGCCCCAAACGGTAGGAAAAATTAGGTAGTTTAGATGACGGTTGCCATAGCGATATGGGTGATGTTTGAAGGATTGAGTGTGGCATACGATTATATTTGTATGTGGCATCCATAATCGCAAAATCCCAAAAGTTTCGTGGTAGTTTTCTATGGGCCAAAGCTGATCCTGCAGCTGGTCATCATTGTACAGTTTATCCGTTCAGCTCAAGAATTTGATTGAAGCTCGTGTGGGGTGATTGTTGATTTTTCAATGCCATTTGAATATAGAAATCATGTGATAATGCGTGATACGTATTCCTTCTCATTATCCGAATGGAATCTTTCTGGTAATCTGTTGTAAACATGGGCCATATGTTTGATGGTTTCTGGTATGATCTGGGCCAACCGTGCCCTAGACTGTATAGGCTTTGCAATGACAAATATTGATGCCCTATTAATAAATGTCACGATGTGCCTATGCATTCTACCAGATGGAGTATTAATTGGGCCCAAGGTATTGCTAGCTATATGTTGACCTGTTGCTGTGTGATTTACATGTGATGGTCGATGCGGAGATTAGGCTGCTTTCCAATCTGCACAGGAGGAGCAGGTCACAAAGGTTCCCGTAGGTATAGATATATTCGCTATCGCAGGTTAGTTTTTGCTCGAGATGATGGTACGTAATACATTGATCAGCGCATGATTGAAAGCTAGATGTAGCAACATAATGATATCTCTATTGTTGGGTGACGATATGGATGGCGGTAGTGATGTGAGGAGGCGCTTGATTGTACTGTTTTTAGTTCGTGCATTTGGGTTTCTATTTTCTGTGATCGGCCACCTTTTTTTAAAAAAATAATTCAGGTGGAGGGTTTTTGTATGTTGTTTTATCATGGTTCGTGTTTTTTATTAGATGTCGGCGCTGTTCTGATTGCGTTTGATATTACATTGAAGTTCAGAGGACGTTTCATAGTAGTTGGAGGCTGCATTTTGTATTCAGAATCGTGCCATATGGCAATTGGTGTTTTCATTATATGGTGGGGAATTTTTTTGGTTTTTGTAATATACGCTTTATTCTTGGTGAAAATTGCAGCATTGTCAGGTTTTGTTATTTTGTGAACTGATACCAGTGTATCATGTATGTCTGGAGTTGTCACCGCCTGTGACCGTAGATATCCGTTTGTTGAGGGGATGTCGATATGGGCGATATATGTGATGGATGTTGTGTTGTTAGTCGCAGTGATGGCGATTAGTAGTTTTTTAAGTTTACACATGGATTTAACAGATAAAGGGGTGTGAATTGGGTGTGCGGCGCTGTAGAGCAGGAATGTACCATTTTGATTCTACGTAGAATCTTTTTTCGATATGCATGAAACCGGATCATCGTTTTCATCCTCTGTAGTGTATTGAAATGGTGTGTGTATTTCCATTCGTCTGGATTTTTCACTTACATTTGGGCGTTATTGGTTGTTTTGCGGTGATTTGTGGGATGTGCCTATTTATCTCGTTGATTTTTGGGGTGCTTGGTATCACGACATGTTTCATCAGAATGGTTTAGAATGCGACCATATGTTTCAGTATGGAATTTACAACATGTCGTGCTTTGTTTCTTGGTTGTATTGTTGACATTATAATTCTGTTGTGGTGTGTTTTGATAAAAAGTTTGTGATGATTGTTTGAAATGATGAAATTAGAGTTGATTGTGTTGAGAGAGAGATGCATGTGATTGGGCCCAAATCGATTAGAATCAATTTATTTCACCATTTTTTGTAGCGCTTGAATGTAGTGCGCCATATTTAAAAGCCAGAGAGAAGTGATATATGCATATGTTTTATGCTGTCGGAGTCCCCTAATTATTAATATCATGTATTTTGATTCATCATCAATATTTGGGAACCTGGCAGCTATCATGGAGTCCTTATTTTTTCATTTTCTGAGAAATATGCATCTGTTGATTCAAATTTATTTATGAATGTGTCGAATGCTTTCATTTCGAGGGCTTCATGATCTTCTGGAGTACGTTTAAAAACATTTGTTGCACCCTGTTTATTATAAGACATGGGTTAATAGGCGTTCCTGGTGTAATAACTGCTGTTGAAATATCTGGAGAGAGAGATTCAAGTAACACACTTTTGAGTGCAGTTACTTTCCTATGATCTGTTTCATCAATTAATAGCTTAGACTTTATATGTGTGGCGTTATTTGTAACGTCTCTGATTCGCATCGTATAGCGAGGAGCCATGGTTCCATATTATCTTTTTTGGGCATAGGTATTGTAGGTTGGTGTACTGGTATGTTATTAACATTTTCTATATTGTTGGTTTCCATATTGTTGTATATGTGAGTTTTCTTCTCCGTTTCCCGTTTTCCTTTTTTTAAAAGTTATGTTCTTTCTTCTTTGTGATAAATATGTATCTGTTATATATATATATATATATATATATATATGTGTGTGTGTGTATATATGGTGGATGTTATTAAGTTTCTGTTGATACATATAGAAAAAAACTTGTTGGCTCGTATTATGAGGTGGATGACCTATGGATATGTATTATGATTCGAATTATGAGGTGAATAACATATGGATATGTATTATGATTCGTATTATAAGGTGAATAACCTATGGATATGTATGATGATTCTTGTTATGAGGTGAATAATCTATGGATATGTGTTAGTGTTATAATTATTGATTGTTGTAAAGTAATTGTTTTTGGTAAGGGCCCATAACATGTGGTGTGACGAGAACAGTGAAGAGAGAGAAAACGTCTCATGATTCTCTCTTCCTGTTCTGATGCTTTTAATACTGGTGATGATTAAAACAATGTTTTCATGTCATGAGGAACGTGTAACGTGTCAGACGTGTGTAAGTCTGACAGAAGAAAGTCCTCACAGCCCGAATCCATCGAAATAAATCCGAAAGCCATGCCCATAATTCTTGTCGAGTAATTCTCTCGTGGTCATCCAATGTCATCACCTGCGCGGGAAGAAGGAATAAATTGGACAGAATATAATAGAGAAAACGTCCAATAAGAATTAAAGAAATTCAAAAAAAAAAGACTAGATAATTACAGTGAATGGTCACGCTGCATCGATTACTGTACATAACGGACACAGCTGCTTCAGCAGAATCCTTTGATCCCGGATGCCGCCGTTAAAGTGATCAGACCAATCTCTCTCGCATCCAAACCCCAGATCAATTCTACTGATGACGTTGACGGCAGGCCATTGACCTCACGTTTACGCGGCGCAATTCTATTTGAAAAAACTAATTCGTCGTAAAGAATAATTGTAATCAACAATAGGTTGTTTTCAGCCATGTTCCTTCGACGCGCTTCCATTGCTTTAGTTGCGACTTCTGCCGCTGCCTACACCTATGCAGCTACCAGCGACCTGTACGCCGGCCCAATCGGCCACTACATTCAATCGTTGGATCCCGAACTAGCGCATAATCTCGCCATCAAGGCAGCCAAGTTTAACTTGGCAGCCCCGCCTTCAATTCCATTCAGAGCACCTGACAAGACACCATCATCACTGTTGACAAAAGTATGGGGCCTGCAATTCGAGCATCCAATTGGATTAGCAGCAGGGTTCGATAAAAATGGTGAAGCTGTTAAAGGTCTATTCCGCATTGGATTCTCATTCATTGAAGTCGGTTCGGTGACTCCACGACCACAACCTGGGAATCCTAAACCTAGAGTATTTAGACTGAAAGAAGACGGTGCTATCATCAATCGATACGGCTTCAATTCTGATGGAGCGCAAGCTGTTTATAATAGATTGTATAAATTCGATTATGGAGGTGCAAGTCAACATTTATATGGTGTACTCGGTGTGAATCTGGGTAAGAATAAAGACACACCACAGGAACAAGCTTCTGATGATTATGTACAAGGATTGAAAAAATTTGGAGATTTAGCAGAGTATATTGTCATCAATGTATCAAGTCCGAACACACCAGGGTTGAGATCATTGCAAGCACGCGAAACATTACGTGATTTGTTAAAACCAGTTATGCAACAACGTGATACGTTGATGTTTAGACCACCGATCATTGTTAAAATCGCGCCCGATCTTACTGATGACGAATTGAAAGATATCTGTTCTGTGGTTATTGATGTCGGTGTCGATGGACTAATTGTAAGTAATACAACGATGGATAAATCTGGGTTGAAATGTGTTGAATTTCGGGATGAAGCTGGTGGAGTCAGTGGTCAGCCATTGAAAGAAATGAGTACACGCATGATCAGAAAAACGTATCAATTAACTGATGGAAAGGTTCCAATTGTAGGCGTTGGAGGAATCGAATGCGGACAAGATGCATATGACAAAATTCGCGCAGGTGCTTCTCTCGTTCAGTTGTATACGGCACTTGCTTATCGTGGACCTTGGGTTGTTAAACGCATCAAAATTGAACTTGCGGAACTTTTGGAACGAGACGGTTTCAAAAAAGTTTCCGACGCTGTCGGTGCTGATCACCGTGAAAAACGTTAAGACTGCATCACACATTCCTAACTCGATGATCCTTTTCTTTGCCCCCGCAGTGGCATTACGGAGTTTACATAAAGGGTCTTAAGGCTGCAAGCCTATAAGACAAAATGGAATATCTGCTCTGACCGAAGACTTTTCTCAAAAGTCGATTTAACAGGGTTGCCAGTTCTTCTGAATTTTCCCCTCCTTTTTTTGATCATGGCTTTCCAAACATACCAGTTTTTGAGTCACTCCATTGTGAAGTTGGTAAATGTAACAAATCATCAAGCTCATCAATGTCCCGAAGCGGTTCAAGTTTATCGACAGACAGTTGCAATTCAAAGGCTTTAGCAACACTATCAGTAAGTACAGTATTCGTACTCCATGGAATATCCCGAAACAAAGCAGTATACATTTGTTTCATTCCAATTAAATAGTAACCACCATCCAAAGCGGGGCCTATGACAACATCAACATCGTCCAAAAGTTGAAAAGCGCGTTGCAAAAGCTGCGGAGTGATGTGAGGAGAATCCGTACCGATGACAATAACTTTAGAAGCGGAATTAGAAAACGAATAATTTAAAGCGGATATAAGACGGTCTCCTAAATTACCATCTGTTTGTGGCATTAATTTTTCATGTGCTGGATTCGGACGTAGCCAAGCTTCAGGTGCTGATGATAGGACTGATTCGGGCTTCGCGTAGTGAACGAAGATTTGTGACGTTGGATGAATTTGTTGTAAATTGCGAGCTGTTGTGATGGTATGCTCCGTGAGAAGTCGAGATATCTCGGCAGCACCATGTGGCCCTTGTGATGGAATCAAGCGGGTCTTGGCATAGCCTGGGACGGGTAGCTTGGTGAATATTAAAAGATGGTGTGAAGTTTGCGATGGTGGTGCGGCTTCAGGCATCTTGTCAGTCAAACGGTTCGGTGGTGGGGCACTTTACTTCGTTTTTATAGAATCTTCTTTTCCCTGAACCGCAATCCTGGCCTTACGTTTTAATGAGCTGTAATAAATTTCAATTACTTTGTATATATTGTGAGATGAAATACATTTTCATTCCGAGGTAGAGCTGACTTATGTATTTTAGGTACTGTTTTGTGAACTCAGACTATTCTACCATATATAACTTGATTGAAACAGGTTGTTGAAATCCTTGCGCTTGATGACGCATAAAAGATTTGTTACAAATGTTTTCAATCATAGAGCTCACAATCTCTTGTTCATTTTATTTGAGTGATTAGTCTGTAAAAATGGAGGCACTGTTAAAAGTTTCAGGTAGACATAATTTTTCATCACTCAGTCGGAGATTTTACACTTCACAATCATCATATATGCTTCCATGACGGCGATAATGTGAGGTGCTAATAGTACCAGGATATAAAGTGTTCCCTAGAGTCCAATAAATCTCTATGCGATCACCAATACTCAGATTGTTGACGGCTGAGTTGTCATCTACCGTAATTTTCTCACTACTGTAGACATCATCTCTGGATATGGCTTCACCAGTTCATATGGCATCATCATTTGAGATGATATTAACAGTTGCTATAAGCTCATTTTAGTTGATTTTGTCATCGGTGTAGGAGTCTTGAAAGCTGTGACTATCTAATTGAGATGCATTGTCACCTGAAGGTATATTAACATCAGTATTTAGTTTTCTCGTGGTTGTAGATTGATGATTGATGAGATACTGTTGTCATTATTATCCAAAAAGTCGTAATTAGAATTTTCAGTTGGCGTTGCAACGGAATTTTCATCGTCAATGTTAAGAGCACCATCAAGCTCGATGTCAATTTTATTCATTGACTCGGCAATTGGTGAAGCAAAATCTTTATCGACTAAAGCAGAGGGAGTATCCTCTTCTGCAGCCACAATTTTGTGACCATTTGTACCAGTGATTGTTACAGTACCAGCAGATTGATCAATTTATTGTACCACACGAGGAGACGTCCATATTTCTCGTTTCTTGTATCCATGTGGAATGTAGATTTGTACCAAACGGACAGGATTGACGACTGGAGCAAACGTGGATTTGGTTCTCATGATGATATTTACCTTCATTTTCGTCATAATCGTGTCTGTTTTACCTAAAACAGTAGATGAGATTGGGTTGTGAGTACTTTTTGTCACTATCGGTTTCGTGTACCCTTTGAAAAATTAGAATTAGAGCATTAGGTCAGTGCCGTAAAGGTCATTCAAAATTCTAACAGATTTAGGCATTAGTATATTTTGTCTGAATCGATATATGAGTGGAGAAAAGGTAAAAAGATATATATGATTACACCATGTTTCGGTTCAAAATTGTTTTGTGCTAACGTCTCGACGGAAATGATCGAAATTTAGTATAATTGGAGTTGAGATTGCCAACAAATTCTTTTTTTCGAAGCCTTGGTCTCCTTGGACTGATACAAGAGGCCATAAGTGTGCGATCCAAGTTAATTCGAAAGTCACAATGACTGAAAAAACAGTACCATCAGCTATTGGATACACTGTAAAAAAACGTGGAAAACAATCCATTCAGTGGAACAGTAGTATCTGTTTCTGGTTGAAGTGGTCGATCATGATCACTTCATTCAGTTGACGATTCAATGATCCAAGCGCGAACTGTCGAGAGGGTGGTGGCGTTGATGACGCAATGCACGACGTCCATTTCCTTATCATACCACCTTGGTACTGTTGAACGTCATCGGACGAGATCTTGTTTCTATCTAACAACGTTCTGATGTAAGAGTAAGTATAATGAACACACTTGTGTCTATATACCTTATCTATAACATGCTTGGTTTGAGACAAAGACTTAAAACTTCATTGTTGGTATTTATTTAGGCAATGTGACCAGTTCAAACAGATGAGGCAGACTTTACCATTAAGAACTTATCTAGCAATATATATGAGTGTAGGCTGTCATCTACCATTGAAATAAAATCTCTACTAGAGACTAGTAGTCCCATTGACAGAAGGACATTAGGATCTTGCTACCGGATTATTGTACAACGTCACTTGCACGAGTGACGTTGCAGCCGATCACCCACTGAGATGATTCTTCTACAACTAAATTGCTGGTGTTTATAGTTTTTCCATTGCCGTATGTTCTAGTGATCGTGATACTGCCAAATATAATGCGACTCTTGTCTAAAATCTGCAACTTGATGCACATACCACGAAGATAGGCAGGAAATATTGTTTAAATTGGTGGCCGGAAGTTTATCATAAAACTATTCCCAAAGCTTGATGGAACGAGAGTATAACCCTTGATTCCCTCAGCCGTCTATCGATCGTTTATTTATTGTGGTCCGTACGATGTTTTTGCGGAAAGGTTGTTTGCTGCTTGTTCTTGGACCCATGGACCCATAACTGTTCAAGAACCGGATGGAACGGCTAGATCATAATTACTGTCGAATTCAGATAATCAATGAGATAAATAGTAGGAACGTCATTAGCGAGTGCGAAGCGTTAGGAACAATATGTCTTTATTTTCGAATCGATACAATCCAGTGGGTATATTTTATAAACAGATAATCAGTATTTTATAGAGAGAGTCTCTCAGTAGTCCAGCTCTGAAAGAAGCAGGTGCAAAAAAGCACGTAAAGAGAATAATGCAAGTATTGATGTATACCCAAGACACAAGTTACTTACAGTAGTGATAGTACAATCTGTGTACTATGCCGTCTTAAAAAATGGAATATCCAATTTTCCTCAAATATAACATTCTTATATCAGTTAAATGCTGGGAATCATACCTCTCAGATGAGCCAATAAACAGCAAGATCCCCTCATTAGTCTTTGTTCTAGGTTCTCATCGACATGAAGCTTGAAATTGACTGAAAAATTCAAAATCGAACAGAAACAGAGAAAATTGCAGAAAGAAAACATTTACTTCCTCGATCGGAATTATTTTCATATTTAATTTAAATTTCTTTTTCTGTATTTAGATCGAGGAAGTAACTTTTCAAAAATATATTGCTCCTTCATAAACAAACGACACCAAACTATAGAAGGATGAAAAATAGCAACCTCAGTGACGATGAAAGTTCCTTCAAATCAGGCCTACATTACCCAAGGAAATATTTCGATGACATGCATTCATTTTGCACATGTGACCGACCCTGCCCAGCTGAAGAATTTTGTGAAATGTCACAATGATTTTCAAATATGAAAGAACAAGACAGAGTTAATTCTATCCAATTCATGCTCTTACTACTTACTTCCAACAAAAATACAAAGGAACTCCTTTATAACACGAGACATATTGACGCAAAAAAGCGAAAATTATGTCACGATAATTCACCAAATGCTTCTTCGCTAGTGTACGCTCTGAAAGGTATTAGACTTTGCCGATATTCCTTTTCAGGAATAGTACAGATGACTCCAAGAACAATCAATAGAAAGCACAAACTATTTCAACTTCTATGAATGTTGCAGAATATAACCCTGACCTACAAAAAAGAAGAGCGAATATTCATACATCTCAAACAATATTTGCGAAAACATTTTTAGACAATTATGTTGATGAACATGCTTTGGCCTGTCTGACTGGACGGGGGTCATCAGATGATCATCCTGTTCTACTGCTACAGAGTGATACGAAACGTGAAGATATATATGCGGGATATAAATTGAGATGGAAAATCATGATTGGATACAGCAATCAACAGCAACAGTTACAAAGAAAAATTATATGCGATCAAGATCCAACTTTAGCAAAAAGTGCATTTCTGAGGGTATGGAAAAGCCAAACTCCATATTCACGGATTTCAAAAAAAGGGTCCGAATTTTGCGATACTGGCACTGAACCTAAGAACTAAATTTCATTACAAAGTATTTCATCAATTGATAATGAATACTTGATCGAATCTTTGGAAACATCCTTCGAAAATCATAGGATACAAGCTGATACATAATTTAACCTTTTCCAACATTTGATGAAAGAATGTCAAAACGAAGGTAGTAGATATATTCACATAGTGTTCGACTTTGTGGAGAAAATTCTGCTTCCTCGTTTACTACGTAAACCATGGAAACCTCAATCCATTACTGGATTAAAGTTTAACTTCTTCGGAGTTCTGATAATCAATTTGAAAAAAACGCATATACATGGACTACAGGGAGGTCATTGGCCAAGTTGGAAGACAGAAGAAGAAGTAGAATCTATGTTAACCTATACAATTTATATTGCAAATATTTTATTCGAAAACAATAGTCGCAATTTAAAACTCCAAGCTGACAATTGTGGGTGACAGACTAAAAATCAGTTCATTTTTTGGTATTTGAATATCCCATACGGTGAAAGATACTATAGAATTATATTTCTTAATAGCAGGACATACCAAAAAATGCTGTAATGGAGTTTGGGCTGGTAAAACGAGAACTTAAAAAGAAAAATGTAATTTCAGAGACAGATATGATAAATGTTGTAGTACCTTGCCTAGTGGCGGTACCGAGATGTACCGACACTATTTCCGGTATGTAAATTTCCGTTTGTACTCCTTTCTACTGTCTTCCATTTATTCCTACTCTTTCTCCCTTTCTCTCCTTTTGCCAGGCTACACTTCTGCATTGGCACTCTGGCTGGCAACTTGTGGCCTCCAGTTTTTAGATAATAAATATCACCTCGTCGATGCCAACCGGCGCCAACTTGGACGAGCATCCTTTCCCTGGCGACCAACTAGACCCCCACCAGTATCAACAACAGATACCTTCGACCGCCCCGAGAGAGAACCACATCAACTCCGCTCCGGGCTGGGATCATGACGATCCGCAAGAGCTCCGCCACGTGCGCACCACCCTTGGAACGGTCCCGCCGGACTTTTGAAGCACACGGTCGTCCAAATCCACGCCCTCACCTTCACGACGGTGTCTGCAGTCCATCGTCATGTTGTTTTTTGTTCTTCAGCTCTGCCACCCCTTTTTTGACCCTCTACCCCTGCCCCCTAGCTACTTAGTGGGGGTACTACACTGGTCTCCCAGCCCTGAAGAATACAACAAAAACAAATCTACTCTTCTATCTAAAACTAAACTACGATGTTCAATCTCTCTACCGCATCATCACTTCGCATCCACGAGCAACATCTGGACAAAGGTCTATTCGGCCTCCAATTTACAACCGTCCGTCAGTACACGGAAAATATGTCTCACACCCCCGAATATCCTCCTAAATGGACGCCTTGAACATCCCCGCCGCTCTGCGAATGGGAAGCTCCTCACTTTCCCCAATTGACCTGCTCACTGACTTTGAAGGGGAGGCTCAACGTCGACCAAGACGCAGGTCTTGGGAGCAGAACAGGATCCATTTTGTGCAGATGGGGTCACCTTGGGACCCCAACCGAACAGCCCAGGCATAAATAGTTCAG
>JAULBU010028476.1:0-17181 GCA_032358235.1 Odonthalia washingtoniensis
TCGCTGTCCACTTCTATTGTTCACCCACTTCTGTATCGCCGTCTCCAATAGTTCCGTCATTTCCGGAGATGATGGATGACGTTCCGTAGGTTGCGATGAGCTCAAAGTTGTTCGTTTGGTTTGCTTTCGTGGATGTTGCCACTTGCGGTAGGGTTCACGAAACGTCTCTTTCGTTTTTCATGCCGAGCGAAGTTTTGTACCTCCATTTTCGCGGAGATACTGTGTACCCAATCACAATGCGCCATCTATTTGGTGATTTGGACAGAGAATATAGTCCATTTGTTCCAAATATTTAATTTTTAGAACGAAAATTTAGTTTGTTCTAAATTGTTTGGCTCAAAAGTTGACGGGTGGAGTACGTTATGAGTTCTAAATCAGCAAAAACAATTGTTTTTAAGTTTTTGGTGATTTGGTATTTTGATGTTACGGGTGGAGATGTAGATGCCCTTACTGCATCAAAATATTAAGTTTAGATTACATTTACCAATTATGCCGACGCCCCCAAGCCACCTCGAAACCGCCTTCAAGTCATGGTACCCTAGAGATCCTCAAATCCATCGTGACAACTATATGCAATTCATCGTATCCAAATCTAAATGGAAACACGCGACCTCCATCAATACTGCAGCCATTTAATCAAGCCATCTATGTCCCCTAACCTGCCATCTATTCTCTGTGTAGAATGGAAACCAAATCAATGATGAGCAAGATAACGCCCTGAGAAAACGATCCCGGGATATATAGAACTGGAAATAGAAAAGAAGCAATCAAAACTACACTCGACACCTATTCTGGAAAGGGCAAGAAATCAGCACGCTCCAAGTTCTCCACCGATTCGCCGCGAGTTTCCTGTCTTTTTCATCCGGAGTGGGGACAGTCTCTCCACGTACATTCAGAATTCCTTCAATTATTTGAACAAGTGCACCCCTGATGATCTCCATTCCTATGCCTAAATAGAGGTGCACACCCTCGCTCGGGGGATTCACCGTCAAGTACTCGACTTCCCGTATTCACTCGAAGAAGTACAAAGCTGTACGTACCTGGAAGTGCATCTCCACCGTCTGTATGTCATAATCAAGATGTAATCCGGAGTGACTAACAGGAGGTATGCGAAGAAACTCACGGCCTGTGAGGCATGGGCTCCGAGTCCATGACTCCCAGGTCGTGGTTTTCTGGACGGGATTCCCCTCCACGAATCACAGCCTTGATAAGTTGTCTCAGACAATAAATTAGACGAAGAAGCACAATCGATGATGACACGCATCTACAACGGCCGAGCCCAATTAGAGAAACTAACAATCCAGATCAACAAATCATACCAGAAACAAAAGTTGCAACTCCCTATCGTTTACAATCTACCCATTATATATTTCCTATTTGTACCTATTTACCATCCAATATCCAAATGTCCTCAAAATTAATCCTTTCTCCCAAATATATTTTCGGCTTCAACGCATTCTCCAACACCATCAACTCGATGTACTTCGGCCATTCCCTTCCTTGTTCTATACCTCCATCATCCAGGCTTAAAACACAACTTGAAAATCACTTTTCGCTCAAAAAGAACATAAATTATCATCCACTCTCTCAACAGTAATTCAAATTCACATCCATTCCGTTATTTATCTCTTACTCTTCCGCACCATCATCTCACCATCCCACCTCTCACGACCACTCCGACAACAAACATCATCCCTTCCCCTTCCCGTGTGGATATTTTTCGTCGCAAGTATTTCACAAAAATTACCACAAAAAGCCTCTATGTTCCTACCGCTCGCCCTCCTCCTCAACCTGCTGGTGCAAACAAATCATCACTCATCCCTTCTCACTTTCAAGCGTCAGTAATACCACAATTCCACTCTACCTTTTCTAAACTCATCATAAACGACATCACCAACTCACAATCACATCTACCTCAACAGAAACTTCATCTCGCAGACAAACAATATTCAATTTTTCTTTAACAACTCAACACAGCCTACATACTCTACTGTCTCCGAAAGGACGATCAACGATAACCTCTCTACAAATATGCACCCCAGTTAGAGCTCACCTCCTTCGCCGTAACGAAGAATATCTACATTTACAGGAACATTTTGTGGCCTCGAGTCGTAAATCATTTTCCCCACTGCCAACTTCCTTTTACCTATACCCTCCCACTTCCCGCATATATCACCTTCTCGTAACCACATAGCTGCCTCCCTTTCTGATGATTGAGACGTGTTTCACAACTTGACGCTTACCAACGACTTTGTTTTCCTTTAGCACCAATTCCTCTTTGTATCCTTCCTCTCCCCTTAGAAAACTATCTCACTAACAAATTGCTTCTTTCTAACTCAGCTTCTAACATTCTTTTACGACCCCGGTAATCTGCGCTGTCAATGTGATTCGCCAGGAGTGTCTCCCTAGCGCATGAGGTGGTCTCAAGAATTATTAAAAACATCTTTCAACCTCTTCCACCTTTTTCATCTTTCTTTCCTGATTGCTCTTAAACTTCAATTCCTCAACTCAACCTCAGCCTTGTTTTTCATCACCCTCGAAAACTGGCCTATGCACAGCTTGCAACGAAATAGTACAAATTTATTCGTATCCTTCTGCAATCCGCCGGTCTTCTTCTTGCCTAGAAAAATTTATCGTCTTTCGACAACCACTGGTTGCCGAAAGAAGATAAAATTATTGGCAATAATACCAAGAAATAACTTTCACCGGACTCTCACTCAACCTGCAATCTTTAATTGTCAAACCCTTACTTGACGAAAATCAACAATTTACTTAAAGAAGTCTAAACCTTCCCTTCCCGTCCAATTCTCACTTCAATCTGGCAGAGTTGCATCGGTAAACATATATGGCTCTCGAAGATTTTCTCCCGCCCAACGCTCTCGAAACTCGATCTTTCTTTCAAATAACCGACCATTTCACCTTCATCTTACGCCTGCAAACACAATAACTACAGTATAATATGCAATTTCCCAGTCGCACCCGCAACGTGTGACTTATGTGTAGAAGACTGCGCCAAGAGAGGCTCTCAATAAAATTATCTTTGGTACCTCTCTCAATTGCATGTGCCATCCAAAACTTCTTTCCATCCAAAGATCCCTGCCTCAACAACTTCATTTAACAGCATTCCTGAAAAACAGCATTACAACACAATTGGAGGCACAACAAGCGCCTATAATCTTCAAATCAAAATACGTAGACGTCATTGAATTAGAAGCAGCGATTTCTCTCGGTACTCGCAATTTGACTGGGCTTCCGGACATGTTTCTTCAGTTAAATTTCTTTTCCTCTTAACCGACTCATCTAACGCTACTAACGGTATAACTTTGGACAGCGCCACCAGATTAGTACATTGGTGGTGCTGTCCAAAGATATATCATCACATTTCTAGCTCCAAATTTTCTGTAGAAATTTTTGCAGCATCCATTTCACTGTCACAAATATTTTGACGTTCGTTCTTTCATGTGAGATCTAAATACAACGCTGTGGGAAATCCATCCGGTTCTACATTATGACTGTCTTCAATTCCAACCACTGATACTCATTCAACAACTTACTGTCTTATATTCATACCCATTTCTTTATTCTTACATATCAGAAGCTCCCCGTCATGCGTGATTCTTACTACTTTATATTTGGCGGATAATATTTTCGGCTCTATAGATGTAGATATAGATATATTTCATGTGTTCCCTTTTTACAAAATGATGCGAATTGTTCAATAAATAACATGGATTGACGGGTGTGAAGATCGGCTTCGGATTTTGGGACATCCACCGTGTCCTTGTTGGTACACTAAGGTGTTTACTTTACGCTATGGACAATCCATGTGTTCTATATTACTAATTTCGTAGTATGACTTTTCTTCATTCTCCACCGGTTATACTCTTCCAACTACTTCCTCAATGATATTTCATACCCATTGGTTTCATTTTACAGATCTCTAGCTCTCTTTTATGCGTGATTTTTACAACTTTAAATGCGGTCAATTATATTTTCGGCTTCTTAAATATATATTTCAGTCAATTTCATTTTACTAAATGGTCTAAATTTACGAACATGGGTCGAAGATCGTAAAGATCGAGTCCAGGTTTAGATACAGCCATCGTGACTGCACTGGTGTACTGAGGTGTCTACTATACTCTACGGACATTCTACCTCGTTCTCGTTCTACATCACGACTATTATTCAATTCTAGTCAATTATACTCATTGAACAACTTTTGGGTACCACATTTTTGATTTTAAAGATCCCAAGCTCTCCATTATTCGTGATCCTTACAACTTTAAATGCGCCAAATGATATTTTCTTGCCCTTATATATATTTCAAGCGTTCCCTCTTTACGAAATAATGTGTGTTTCTCATTTATGAAAACGGTGTGACAAACGGGAAGATTGAGTCCGGGATTGAGAACAGCAACTTGATCTTGTCACTACTATGACGTGGTTACTATATGCTGCATACAATCAAACTCGTCATGATTCTTTTTCTCCATTTCTCGTTCGTCATACGTTTTCAACAACTTGCCCTTTTAAAGTCATACACCTTTTTTTCATTTTACTCCTCTTTATGCATGATACTTACATCTTGAAATTTAGAGAATTACGTTTCCTGTTCCATATCTATATATTCCAAGCGTTCTCGCTTTACGAAATAGTACTCGTACTTCATTTTCGAACAAGGAGTGGGGAGCTTGAATGTCGAGTCGGGGGGGTTGGGGTCATCCAATGTTACGTTTTCGGTACCCTCATGTATTTAGTGTACTCTTTATACAATCTATCTCGTTCTAAATCATTTCATTTCTTCATTTCTAGAATATTATACTCATTCAACAACTTTCTCATTGATGTGCATACCACATTTCTCTATTTAATATATTTTAAGCGTTCCCCTCTACTGTAAATGTTGTGCGTTCTGTATCATTTCTCAACCAGTAGCAGTACTCGGTGCGATACGAATAAAAAAACGGGAAGAATGGTAGAGGTATTACGAGAACAGCTCAACACGCCGGTGGACCGTAAACACTGCCGTCGTGGTATAAGCTAGGGGTTGAAGGGTTATGTTCTGAGTTTGTCTAACAACACCTGTTCGGTTATCGAACATCATGCGGTGAGCCTCTAGACTATCCACTTGCCAGTACAGGAGGTTGCTGTGATTCGTCGGTAGATAAAGGTGAAAATAGTTGGATGGTGAATTTTTCTGTACGTTGGAAGAGTTTCAATTACGTTAGCATGGAAACTATTCCCGGCCCATTCGACGTATGCTTCCATCTACGACAGCATGTTTAATGTATTGACAGTGGTATTAGTTGCAGAAGGGCGCCGCGAAGTACGCAGACTGCATATATGTAAGCACGAAACGTGGAATAAGTGCGATGTGAAAAGGAGTAGAACTGAGAAACAGAGAATCGCGTCTCTATGGATGTACTACCCGTTTTTCGTTTACGAACGCGAAGCAAGCAGTGTGAATATGTAGAGTCGTTGTTTCAGGAGAGCCATGTATGTTCTCCGGTGCGTCGAGATGTATGGTGTACGCAGTGAATGCATGTGAACAAGCAGTTTCTTTCTGTTTCCTATGTGCACACCACATTTTGCTTTTTTTAAACAATGGCAAGCTCTACTTTATGCGCACTCTTTACAACTTGAAATGCAGTCAATGATATTTTCTATACATCTATATATATATATATATATGTTTCAATTTTTCCTCCATAAACGCAATGACCGCCATGGAGACGGGTGCTACGAGCTGGAAGGTGGGATGCTGTTTTCATGGTGCGAGCTGTCCGGTGTTGGCGTATGGGGGCACTGGACTTAATCCACTTCCCAGGGGATTACGTTCCTATCGGTGGTAGCTAGAGCCAAAGGCGAAAGTAATTAAATATGTGCGGTGGCAATGGAGCGGCGTCGACGAAATGGTATTCAATGCATATACAAAAAAGCAGACGGCTCAGATGTGTGTGTGTAATGTAGAAACATGGACACGGACGGTCATAGTACACGTTCACAAAGGCGGAGTGTGGAGTATGGAATGTTAAGGTGGAGTGTTGGGTTTTCGGGACAGGTCCCAGCGCGACTTCGTCGGCACGCCGGGACAAAGCGATGTGGTTGTTATGTGGATGATGCGCTTTTTCTTTTCTCTGTCACTGTCTTCGTACAGAAACTTACAGTGAGTGTGGAAACGTCATGTCAAAAAAATAAAAAACATTTTGGGATATTGATAAAGAGTGTCATCAGCAGGCTGTAAACGACGTGAGTGATTAACCATCATCATCGATTTGTTGTATACAGTAAAAGAAATGGAATGGAATGGAATGGAATGGAATGTCAATTTGATCCATCGTCATGCTTTTGCATTTTTTTCTGGCGATACCGCCGTTAAACGTTAGTTAAAGGGGATGACCCGAACGTTTTTTTTCGTTCACGTATACCGTCTTTACGTGGATACGTATGTTAAGAAATATTTCCATTCATATATACTGTTTCCAACAATTTCATTGCTTACGCATTTACTCCCCCGTCAGTCATTCATACACAGCGCAACAGCACATCACACCAGCCTGTGTTAACGTAACACCAATGTGCTTCCCAATCCAACAATAACTTTTCCCCTTCCTTTCTCTTGTTTAAAATTGTTCTTTCCCCACCCCCAACGGTCCTCGCTTCCTCATTCCCCATTTCCTTTCCCACTTTTCCCATTCTCGTGCAAGCAAACAAACAAGCAAAGAAAAGAACAAGAACAAATGGTGATGAAGGCAGAATTGATAGGAATAGGGAAAAGAGAAGGTACTGGAAATCAGTCTGGAATTATGTATGCAGCACAGGTTGAAGAACAGGAAGAGAAGATGAAGAAGCGCGACGGGCAGCAGCTTATGACCGAAGCGGTGAGAAAGACAAAGTCAAAGTCAAAGTCAAAATCAAAATGGATGTCAGGTACACGAAGCAAGAGGCAGATGCAGCAAGCGTACGCGCGCAACCAGAGGCGTATCGAGGAGCTGCAGACGCTATTCGTCAAGCTGTCGGACGAGCTGGATGGCACTGCGCTTCCGGAAGACCTCGTCCATAGCTCCGTCATCGAGAGATCACTGCCCTCCTCCTCCCCTTCTGCATCACGCTTCCTCCTCCTCCACGAAGACGACGACGACGACGAAGACGACGACGAATACAGTAATGCCAATTTCTAGAATTCTTTCTACGTACTTACATATATACACTGACATGGAATGAAATTAAGTTTGAAAGTTGAATACTTGACATTACTTTTAACCCAACGAACGCAACGTAACTCTCTCAACTTTTTTTGAAGTTTTTCTTTTTTTTTTTTATTATTATTGTTATATTTCGAATATACAAAAATAAAAACAATTTTAAAACTACGCCCGCCTAAAAACAATAATTATTATAAGCACAGCAACAGCTCAGCAACATAACCAACATTCGCGATCCTCCTTCCTTTCCCTCAACCGAAACCTAATTTTAACTATTTCCTTCGTCACTCAATTGCAATTATTGTTGTCGCTGACATTGTTTTTACTTCTTACTTATCAACCGTGAGCGATCATTGCTGCTACTGTAATTAAATTCACTCTCGAGAGAGAGAAACAGTAATGTAACATTACTTACAGTACAGTATTTTGTTTGCCGAAACTAAATAAATTTTTATTTCTATTCAATTCCGAAAATAGAATTTACAATTTGTAATTACGACGTACAGTACAGTAGTTTTGTGTGGTCGATCGATTGAGGCGCGTATTGCATAGCAATCATTTTATTTTTTTTGCATTTTCCATATTTCATTTCATTTCTTTTTTCATACACGCACATAATAAATATTTACATCGCATCTAATAATTACACAAACAACAACAATACTCATAATATTATACCAACTGCCTTGCAGCCAACTGTTTCACGGCACCATGTGTGTGGACTCCGTACGTCGCCGTTCGGTCATCATACTTAAGTATCACATCGAACGTCGTTTCATTAGTGCAATGATACTTGGAAAACAGATTATCTCACGTTGACGTTATCGGCATAGCATTTCATAAAAATAATTACCCATTCCAAACAAATATATTTAAATTAACTTTTGGAAGAAACTATTTTTTAAAACACCGTTTTTACATCGTTCGTGTTATCGTTTTTACTGCGAATGCCCCCGATTTCACTCAACACTAATTTCTTTATAACAGTATTCCTTTTTACCCTTTCTCTCTCTCTCTCTCTTCTCCACACGTGTACTATTCTTTTCGGTGTTTCCACACCTGTAGTCGCTGTAGCTCCATTCTCAATCAAGAAAAATAACGAACAGTTTTACCAATACACCAAAAATTAAAAAAAATTGTTTCTTTATCTACCAACACTTTCAATTTTATCAGTTGAGAGCGACTCCATCGAAAAAGAAACATTATTATATCAAGCTGTCCACGCTCATTTCCGTAATGGATGATTCTTCAAACTCCTCACCTGCTGATGAACGACTCATTGCAGCGCCAATGCTAATGGTAAATGAACGTGAACCAACTCGTTCCCAAATAAAATCTAGTGTGTCGTCTCGAAACAAATAATTTCCGATCAATGTATCGAATGGATGTCGGCTCATTCAATCATTTGCTTGGTCTCATTGAAGAACAAATCCGAAATACAGGCGGACCGTTCTAGTGCATCAACGATTTCTCCTCAGATACGACTTGTATTAACATGGAAATATTTAGCTGGCGGTTCATTTTGGGATATCCACGAAACCTTTGGGTTGTCTATCTGCGACTTTTATCGTTCTACATCGCGAGTTGTTGATTCAATTAATAATCATTTTACAGTAAACGTTTACATAAAGGACGAGCACATACTGCTTGAAATTGAATCTGGGTTTTCGGCAAAGTCGAGATATCAATCACTACGTGGAGTGGTTGGAGAAGTTGATGAATGTTTGATATGATATGGCAGAAAAATTCTGCACTCGATGTTCACAACACTAATCAATACTATTGTGCGAGAAAAGAAAAATTCTCTATTCTTTTGTTGGAAATATGCGACTCGAAACGAAATGTTTTGTGGTTTCATATTTCCTGTACACCAACAACGCACGGCTCATTACCATGGGTAACAATAGAACTTGGGCACATGATTGAAAATGGAGAATTGAAGGAACCTTTATTTATCATGGCAGAATATGCATTCACATGTAAAAGGGGTCTTCTATCTCCGGGAGATGATGATGATTTTATCTTCGAGTTGAGTTCCTTATGTATCAATATAGAGTGTGCAGTTGGGGAGTTTATACGAAGGTGCGGTATTTTATGGCGTCCATTGGAGATGGAATTCTCAAAACGACCATTTGTCATTTCATGTTGTATCAGACTGCACAACTATTGTATTGATTATAGTATAGAGATTTGTTATGAATTAGGCAAAAAATATGGAATGATTGAAGTTGTTCCTGGAATAAGAATTCATGCACCTAATATTAATGAAGCTGGTGTACCAGTTGATAACATGCATTGTGATTGTAGATGTAAGAAATATACAAGAAGTGGTCTAGCACACGTAAAATCTGACACAACTAAAAGGTGTCAACTAGAAAAAGTGATTCGTGACAAAGGAATTGTGAAACCATATAGAAGATGTTAAACAAGAAATAATTAAATTGTACAGTTGACTATAGATAGATAGACAATAAATTGTAATTCTTCTCGATATATGAAGGACGAAACGAATATTAACTAAATTGTTTTACGAATTTCTTTTCCTTTCTTTCTTTTTTGTTTGTTTGTTTTTTCTTTCTGTCTTTTTTTTCTTTCTTGCCCGTTTCGTTTTTACAAGACTATGGTGGTGACAATGGTGCTTCATCCTTCCGTATATAATTATTAGTATTCTTGATAGGAGGGCTTTCTGCCGGCAAAACAATCTCTTGGAACTTTGTTACTTTTGGCGTAAAAACGACTCGAAGACATATTGGTATTTCAGTTCGGTCTTCAACAGAGAGTAGTGCACTTTGTGCAGAAACACTGTGAACATTTACATACATGTTAAAAGGTGAATTGGTGGTTGTTGCTAAACCAGTTATTTGTTATTCCAGACGCTTCAGTCTGGACTTGTTCAAACTGATAAGAAATGAAGGAAAATCTTTGTTCTTCATTTTCGAAGTCAGTTGAATATATTCATTTTGAAGATGTTGATATGTTTCAGACTCTGTCTTTTGTCCCTTCATACGCCGTATCGCTTCTTGCTCTTGTGTCTGTTGAAATGAGATTGGATCAGCAATCGCATCTCGAATTGCATCCATTGAATTAGTCATTCTTCTCTTTCTCTTGATGTGTGGGCAGTACGTCTTAGAAGTAGATTCTCCATTATGTTTTGCATTATCGGGAATGCTCACCAATGTAGATTTCATTAAATAATATTTTGTACATACACAATAAAGATAAAAGAGGCACATATCTCCACTACAGAAATCAAAGAATGTGCTGGAATACACATCTTTTTTTTATCATTATCTGTAACATCTTTGTCCTTTTCAATTTGTCCGGATTTTTGAAAATTTGAAACTGCCTTCATTAAAACTGATCGTATATTCCTAAACTCTGCTTTTAATTTTGTGTATGAGACTATATATCCATGTCGATGATACGGATGAAGGGACCGTAGTTG
This sequence comes from Odonthalia washingtoniensis, assembly GCA_032358235.1. Taxonomy (NCBI): domain Eukaryota; phylum Rhodophyta; class Florideophyceae; order Ceramiales; family Rhodomelaceae; genus Odonthalia; species Odonthalia washingtoniensis. The sequence continues at coordinate 10,651 of JAULBU010028476.1, forward strand.
TTCTGGGTAGGTTTCATCATTACGAAAGATGTTTTGATTAATTGATTCGATGTTACTATCATTGAAAGTTTCGGCCGCATGTCTCCAAAACAAATCTTGATCCTTCGCGTCTATGGCATCTCTTTCTAATGTCTTGTCTCTCTCTAAAAATTCATCCCGTAAATATACGAATAAATTTACCATTCCTGGTATACATCGTGAACGAGACCAATTCAGTCGATTTGGAGTAGAGTTATCTTGAAATGTTTTATCATCATCATCATCATCATCATCATAATTACCACCATATTCGTATTTATTACGTGGTGATGATTGGTTGTCAATTTGTGATTCTATCTGTGAAACTATGCACTGTGATTGATGTAAAGACAACGTTTGCTGTGTTGGTTGACTATTGACCGAACACGATTGTGAGATTAGAAGTGGTGATAGTTGTGGAACGATTGATTGGGATTGTGAATTTATGAGTGGCGAACGGGACGTTTGTTGAACACCTAGATTCAATTTTGACGTTGAAGGAGGAGATGGCGCTGGTTTTGAGACGACTGCTATCGGATTTGTTGAAACAGGTTCTGCTAGTAGTTCGTGTTGTCGGAGCCACTACACACACCTCGACTATGACCAATTGCTTGGTCGTGGTTGTTACTCTTTTAAAATCAACATGGATGGTCGATTGATTTCAGACCGAAGTCGGTCCACCATTGGTTTGGTACACTTAGGAAGACAAGAGTCGCCGGTCATTGAATTCCATCCCGGCCTGATTTGACGCACCACATGCTCTTTTTCGGACTTGCTTAGCTTTGGACTAGGCATTTCGTTGTGAGACGCTACGGATTGAGTCAGGAAGAACTTTGATTTCCGTATCAAACAGATGTGGGTTGTTCTTTCTTGTCCTTTTTCTCAACTTTGGCACGTGCAAATCTGGCAAGAAAATTATTGGAACTACCAATGAAAAAAGAACAAATTTAGGATGGCCTATACAGTACCAGTTTTAATATTTTTACCTTTTTTTGGTTGAGAACGGGCCTTATAATACATACTCACAATCGCTCTGTAACTGAAACCAGTTCTGTTAAAATAAATACCGTCTCGTCTTGCCCACATCTTCCCCTGATGACTATACTACTCCAACGCCATTCAATTTCGCGGAAAGGACGAAGACTGAACGTGAAACCAAAACCAACCATCAACCAACAGACGGCACTACCATGATACGGAAGTCATTACCACATATGTGCGTGCTCTGAAAGCCGATATTGGCTGTGTGAAGCACCCGATCGTCCAAGAACCGACCATCTTCTCTTCTCCACGAATGAGTTTAAAGACCGTCATTGCCCCGAGATTCTCATCTTGAGCATATGTCACCACCATCACCACAGTACCTTCCCTCCAATTCGAGCCAACTGGACGGAGTAGTACAGATTATGTAACTGTGAATTGAATTGGTTTCAATTTGGACTGGAAACAAAAAATAGCAACCTTCTATAATATATATATATATCAGGAGAATACTAACATATGGAATGATGTTATATGAAGAGAAACATGGGGAATAATAGTCGGAAAGAGAATTACCTATAAGTTTGTTTAAGAAGAAATTATGGAATAGTAGAAAATTAAATAATACTTTAATTGACAGTTTGTTTAGTGTGGTTATAAGACTTACAAAACCTAGAAATGAATCTCAACTAGCTAGAACTTTACTGCGTTAAAGAAATTTGATAAATGACAGTTGATGAGCTAAATGACAAGCAGGATATGCAATCCAATATGGAAATTAATAGTATAATGTTATTAAACGACAACGACAACGACAAATTACTAATTGCATTAAATTGAGCAGTTACTGATTGGAAATATGAGATGGTTAGACAATAGGATGATATAAAATAATAAATTCTTATACAGAAATCCGGCAACAACTAGAGCCCCTATGAAGGTGATAAAGAAATATCTGGATTTAACCTTACTATGATGAGCATGATGTAAAAGAAGGAGTGCGAAAAACTATTCTGAGATGGTATGTATATAGCTTTTCATTAAAATTGAGACCCACTAGACGAAAAGTCTCTGGATTAAAAGGATTGATAGAGATACACCTAATGTCCAAAAGGGAGAGGAAGAACATATTTGTTGATATTGAAAATATGATGGAAGAAGAAGAGATAATGCGGGGAAAGTAAAAGGTAGGAAGATAGTGTACCTGTGTGTAAGAAGGAGAAAGAGGATGACATTTGGGAATAAATCCGTGTAAAGCAATAATAATAAGAATTTCTAGTATTATGTGAAATAATAGAAACATGATAACAGAAAATGCGGATAGGAAAGTACCAATCTAAAAATATTAAAAAAACACAGATGAGCTTGACCTTATAGAGCCAATATATGGCCGGTTGTTATTCCTAACCTAAATTATTAAGTTACATCAGAAACAGGATAAAGTGGGGAGATTAAAGAGAAGGAATCGTGCGTTGAATCGAGGACCACGAAGCCTAAACCTTATTATGGATTTTTTTGTAACAGTTTGGATGAATGAGATATATTTTAGGCAACAAAAGCGTCGTATGAAAAATGTTTAACAATCTGCGATTTATGCTAAACTTAATTACGATTCTTCTCGGGGAGAAAAGAAATAAAATTGTTCTTTCTATTCCAGGCTAGACTTAAATACAAGACACGGAAGAATGTATAAATTAAATACAAAACGTATAATTTTTAAACACCAGGAAGAAGGCGAGGACCACAGAAAAAGTTCTAAATCAGTCGGCACAGAGCGAATGAAACCATGGTTGCGCTGGTATCAACATATAGATTCAGATTGTATTACACTACTGATCAAGTACAGCAGTCTTATGCCTCGGCTCCTCCTGAAACCACAAAATTGCCGTCATTCGGCGAAGTATGTTGGCGGTGAGTAAAACTATAGAGATAAAACTTTGTTTAGTGTTGTATTTTTTGCTAGTTTCTACAATGTCATATCGTCCCCAAAATTGCGTCATGAGGTCGAGATTCAAGGGGAAATGGTTCTTTGGGCTACAAATGCGCCTACATATTCTGTTTATAAATAGGACATTCCAGTAGGAGATGTCCCGCCCAAGAGACGCTTGAGATCCTGAGCGGATTGTTACTTCCAACAAAAACCTTATCTGTTAGAAACGTGCGCTTGCCCTACTCAACGAACCGTAGAGACGAAATTGAACTTTGGTTGTTGTCACGAACGTTCTCGAGGACCATGTTGTGGAGGATAAAACACGCATTTAAAATTTGGAAGTGTAGTATTTAATCAAGAATCACGATTCCATCTGCCGAATGCGGAACCGACTCGGTCGCATCGCTTGTAGCGATGAGACACGAAAAGATATTTAAAAATCCTTTCTTATAGATTATTTTTTGCTTTCAAACGTCTTCCATTTGTTGTACAAGCCTTCCTTTATGGTATTGAATACTATTGCTCATCCGGGATAGATGCCGTATGAAAGGTGGTATATCAATATACGAATTGTGTTGTTTATCATGTACAGGATAGAACGAGAAAAATGATAAAAAGTGTACCTAATGCAGGGGATAGATCTATGATGTTGATTCCATTCACTGAGTGGAAGTGAACCAGAACTGAAAAAAACTTTATGCTAGATCCGGCGTTACATGTCAGTCATTTCCTCCAAGACCACGGATTGCTTCTTTCGATTCCGTAAACAATGCTCAATGCACGCAATTGGGAAGTTATTCCACTCCAAACACTGGTAGTAAACCGACCCAATATAACCAGAGAAAACCTTCGTGGTATCTATTTTAATGGTCATTTGCATATAATCCTCACTGGGTTCACACAAGTAGACTTTACCAAACCCTTCCAAAACACAACGCAGATCACCTTTTCAGAAAGTAGAACTAAATCTTCGGAAGTCTATTGATTCCTATTCGAAATAATCGACGGTACCGCCATAGGCGTGAGTACGTAGCGCTGCAGCCATTAGATGAAGTGGTTGGGTGCCATTGTAACCAAAGTTTCTTTCCTCATGCACAAGAAGTCCTTTTCCGATAATGTATTCTCATTTGCCATCAAATACGTCACGGAAAATTCTGAAACGTTGTTCGAAGTACTTCTCACATTATCGTTGAATCGGCACAAAGTAATTTTCGAAGAGTGGGATTACTGAACCGAAACAAACAATAAAATATATTCCAGAGGTTTATAGATATAGCCTCCAAAATAGGCTATACTACATCACACGACGGAATCTGATGCTGATCTCGTTGGTAATCATCATATCGTTATATTATTTCACACATCCATCTATTGATGTCCGCTTCAATGATATTCAGGAAGTATATTATTATCCCAGATATATTTCAACTATATACCAGTAAAATCTCCATCATGATGCACGGAATCTCTTGTAGGTTACCATATTGCATCATGTAATGCGGCCTATTTAATCAAATATAGGAACGGGAAAACCGTCCTCTCTTTGGATGGATCAGAATCTTCTCCTCGAAAACTTGTTCACTGGTCATATTATAACTAGTACCAACTAGTAGTTAGTACTGGTACAAGAGGGGCTTGTATTGGTACGTAATTTCTTTTGTTTGTTCAATGTATGGTTTTGTGTGACATAAATGGATAAGAAAATGAATCAAGTGAATCATGAAATGATTAGGTAAGTACATCCGAACTGCATTATTCATCATGATCAATTTTGTCACCATAGACGGTCCAAACTTCTTATAACTATAATTACAAGATCTACAACCGGTCAAATGATACATAAAGCAGGCGCTAAGATCTATGTCTCTATCCTTTAAGATTAAACATAGTCTTCTCTGCGACTTCGTTTGAATGATATTACTAAATAGTTTGGATTACTCTTGAAATTTCCAATATCCATATCTGTGGTAACTAAAGCAGATGGATCTGAACCAGTGTGGTATCTATCCAAATTCGGCCACGTCGTTTACTTGGTCAGTAACCTCATGTATCAATTGTATTCTTGCCTGTCGGTAGTCGCATCCTTTTAAAATACATGAATGGATATCGGTTTTTATTATTAATGTTTCTCCTGTTATGTTTCCCGTCCAACTGGTCGGTTTGAAGGGCGGTTCGGTTCAATTTTACAGTCGCGTCAACATATTGACCCTGCAGTTTAGACTAGGTATAACATTTTCATTTCTCCAAGAAGACCAAGCATAACAAGTTTACTGCCAGCCAACCATTTTACGCCATATGGCAAAAGGTGGCTTTTAAACCACTAGGTTACAGCGTGAAACAAAAATGTTTTCTACCTATTTCAATCTACTAATCGAAAGAATGATGATTAATGGAAATCGGATCCCGGTCAGATTCCGAACTCAGACCGGTGTATCCCCCACATGAGTTCTGTCCACTAGGCTACAGTACCAACTACGAAAGCCTTTGACATGTCTCGTTAAGAACACATGTACAGGATTGCTGCCAGCAACGCATCAGTTTCTTCTTGAAGAATATAAAACAATGAATGCAGGTGATGAAGAAACTCTCCTTTTTCGCCAATACCCTTTACATTTTAATCGAACTTCGAATATAAGTTTTGCATTAATAGTTATACTAGGCTACCAGTCTCTACTAAATTTAGAGTTGATTGGCCCAAACCTGTTCGCAGTTGGAAGTTAGTTGTATTCCTAACAAGTGAAGACAAACACCACTTTTAAATGCGGCTGCGTGTTATGTTGACATAGAAGTCGGTCCGTCTTGGCGGCGACGAAGTAGATGAAACATATTTTTGTTGTTGGATAAAATCTGTGTACCTCATATTTATTCCCGGTCAGACGATGGAAATCCGCATTATAAAATCTATACTGTTAAAGATTCCCGCGTCATTGCACTGCCAAAATTCAGTTCAACCAAGCAGCTGAATATACATGCTTATGAACAGGCTTTATAACATACATCCTAATCGGTGCCTTCAAATAAGCAAAGAACTTGTCTAGCTTGTCATCCTCACCTATGACTGAGATGGCCATGAAAATATGTTTTAAAGGGTCAATTAGGAATGAAGATACGCTAGTATTCTGTTCCATTTACGTCAAGATTATCTCGGAATTGACGCAAACTATCTTGCGGGATAAATTATTCCCCGACATAATTCTGGCAATGATTCCAGTTACCAGATGCTCTACCTGACTCAAAAAGTATGAACAACGAGTTCAAATCGTTTTCCTTCAAAGTTGAAGTTCATCAAGGTTGGTGAAAACAATATCTTCATCTGGTCGGTAATAATGTTTTATCAATTTCCTAAATGGAAAAGATTAAGATAAGAAATAACTTGAAACAACCATGTGGAATCTGGAGACCTTGGTGGACAGGCTATCGGTCCTCCCCTCCCAATCCAAGACTGTGGAAGTTTCGTATCCAAATACCTTCGCACACCAACTGCCCAATGTGGAGGAGCACCATCTTGCTGAAAAATTGGAGATGCAGGCAAGTTTAGTATCTTGGGCATACCATAGTATCGAAGCATGGCTTTGTAGTTTTTACCGTTTACAGTTGGTTCT
>JAULBU010028487.1:0-17170 GCA_032358235.1 Odonthalia washingtoniensis
GTAGTACAGTATTTTGATATCGTATATGCGTAGGAGAGGTGTTACACGTGTATTGTACTGTGTGGATCTTTGTTAATAAATGTGTGTCTAGAGTGCAGAGAGGTTATATGCAGATATTGTGGTGAAGCTGGATTAGAGGGTTGTTGAGAAGTAAGGAAAGATTTTTTAAGTAAGGCCATTATACTGAGTGAGCAAGGTGGAGTGAGTGAGCGTATAAGGCGGGTCAGAACAGGCAAGATGTAGCTGCGGAAAGTAGGATGCTAGTATAGGACGGAAGGGGTAACGATTATATAACTGCCGACTGAAGTAGGTAATATAAACGCAGGGGCGCGACGTTCACAACTGTATAAACGTATGTGAATAGTTATGATCGAGCTACTGCACACGGTTGGTGACAATAGAAACTATTGTTCTTATTGTATACTGTAAAAACTAGAGAGAGAAAGTAGAGAGAAAGGAATGGTGCTGATGGAATTCTTATAGTAAGAAAGAATTCTAAAGAGGATAGAAGACAGAAGATCCATTTGTCACGCTAGATAAATGTAACCCAGAACATACACGTGTTTTATTGTAGTTGATAGGTGGGATCACCTCATAATACTACTGTAGTATGTCGAGGAAGCCAGAGAGCAACTTGAAATGTATACGTGTTCTGATATAGAATACAGTGTCTCTGAAAAATTGTGTAGGTATTGATAGATTAATGGAGAGGATCTGGAGTCTTATTTCGACAGTCTCCCCATTCGCTTGAGATGAGCACCATGATCTCCTAATAGTAATAATATTAAGTATATTATAATATTAATAGTGGTAATGTGCCCAAGGAAAGTAATTAAGATGAGAGTTATTAAATTAATAGACATGTGATATTCGCATAGAATGCTAATGATAATATGAAATGTGGGTTTTAAGGGTCATATTGTGCGTAAGGTAAGTGACTAAGATGAAATTTGATTCTATTAATATCCATATGATATTCGCATCGAATTCTAATGTAAATATGTAATGTATTGGTGTGAATGTCATATGCTTCCCAAGGAAATTGATTTAGATGCAAAATGATTATATCAAAATCCATATGATATTTATATAGAATGGTAATGAAAATGATTAATTCATAGTATTAAGGTCAGATTTTGCTTAAGTTAATTGATTAGGATTAGGATTAAGATAAAAATAAAACATTTTAATTCATAGTATGAAAGGTCATATTTTGCACAAGGTAATTGATTAAGATGAAAAGGAATTATTACGTATGATCCGACAATAAGTACCAATTGAAATAGACTGCATAATAAAGACAATAAATATCAGACGGTACATGATAGTATCATAATCTAAGAATATATTCCAAAGAATCTACAGCACAATTTTGTGAGCAGAATGTGAATATTCCATAAGTTGGGAATTGATAAAATTTAAACGAGAATTGAATGTAAGTAATGGTGATAGATGTTTCAATTCACCAGTGGAGATAAAGAAATGTTGAAGATAAAAAGGAAAGTGAGAAGAAGAAAGATGGAAGACGTGTGGGATGAAATGAGTTGATGAAGGAAGGAAATAGAGCTTTAAGTAGATTAAGGATTGGTATCATATTCGTGGCGGATGGTCTATTGAGTGGGTTATAACCTGTGTGTTGAAAATTACAGAGTTTTGCAAATTGCAGCTTGGGTTATAGTATTAGTTGGCCCCCCCGCTAGGTCCACTTATGACCGAACCAGACCACTATTTGATATACTACCAGATGTAAACACTTCTGGGGTAGCTGCCACATCCATCATTAGACTCTTTTCAGACGTGCGCGGTCCTTTTGATATGATATCAAAGAGAGATTTTCTGTCTGTGAAGAGGTTCAGGTTGATATGTTGATTCATTAGTTGGATTAATTATGATGTGAGGGCATATATGCAATAGAATATATCTAAAAAGGCTATGACTTCGGCAGCCATAGCGTATTTAAAAATTCATTTGCCTTATAGTATTTGAAAATTATTGGAATTAAAAATTTGTGTCGTCCGTAAGCATGATAATATATCCCAATTTCGTCTGTAACATTCAAAAAAGAAGTGCGTCGAAGTAACCTCAAGACTTTGTACACATCGGGCACCACAGAATTTTGCATCACTTGGCCTTGCTTCGGGTGCGATTAGGGTACCCTTCGGGTTTGAAACTTCTGAACTTTGGTCTTGAATAACGAAGTGATATTGGTAACATGGGCTGCTTACACTTGTGTATTTGAACTCAACTTTTACTATTTGATGATTTGGACAGCACATAAGCGAAGTAAAATTGTTTTCTATGAAATAATACGAAGTTACATTGTCTAATTTTGTCTAATTTTGCATTTTATCACTCCAAATTTTGGAAACTCTTGAAGTGACATTGTTAAAATTGGCCAAAATCACTTCGAACTTTGATATTTTCTCAATATCGTGACTAATAAAACCAAAGTGACATTGTATTGGGATCAATTCTACTTTGTGAACTAGAAAACATCCGAAGTGACTGGGACGGGCTTTGCACAATTGCAATTCGGACTTCGACTGTAATGTGCAATTTCTCGAAGTAACTTTGTATTCTGTCAATGCTTTTCAGGCAAAAGTAAAATATTGTCGAAGTAACATTGATCTTCATTCCAAATATTCATTGTGAAGTTTGGAAGCTCCCAAAGTGAAATTGGTAGCACGGGCTACTGTCATTTCGAATTTTTAATTTTCTTTGATATTTTGATAAATTAGAAACGTAGTTTTTTGAAGTAAATATAATACCATTAACATCATTCTAGTAGTAACTTCAATAAGAGAAAAATCAGTACGGTCATAAAATGATATTATATCACTATTAGTTCTAATCGTATTGTCCTCCTTTTTTCCGATAGAAACGATTAACATGAAATAAACTTGAAACCCATCCATTATCGTGACCAAGAAAGTATTCCCGTTACTTCCGACGAAGAACGTGACTTCCCATAATATCTACAGCGGTATATTCAGATACTATGTGTATTTTCCACAAATATTATCATTCAGTCACAGACCATACACCTTTGCTGATTTCTACATACCATATTCTCCTCTTGTTCAATCCCAACAAAATATTATACAATCAAGTACCCTATCGAATTTATCTGGAACAGAAGATGTGTTGTCAAAGACATCCAAATATTGTACTAAGCAGAACTCCGAAATTCACTTCTTGTTCCCAGATACAGATTCATTAACCACCTACATATTTGATGGAAAACTAGGATCTTTCGTCTATCTCCGTATCCGTATAAATGACAGATTTTTTGAAAACCACATATTCATGTAATCCTCTCGGACCGCTTCTGCACCAACTTCTCCACATTCCACCATGATTGTATCTAATATTGAACGCGAGGTGGAATAAAATCTATCATTATCCACAACTCGTTACATTACCATGAAGGGTGATATATTGACATAAACATTTTTACATTTTTACCAAACTTGTTACAATCCGAAAGTCTAGGGGATTCGCAACCTGAGATGAACGCGAATGATGAGAACTCTACTGATATGGAATCAACCTCAGTAACCGATAAATCCAATGTTTCGAAATGTTGATGGTACAGACCTGTAAGTTGTCACAAGTCATCGGCACCGTGCCTCCTGTAAGGACCAGTAATTGAATTTCCAATAGTTTCAACATGTTTGAAGAATAATCTCGAAACTTTCAAGCTATGAAAAGTTCCTGACTAGTTGAAGGTAAATCTTGATTTACCAATACTGCGCCATTCTTCCGCACAGATTATACTAACGTTTTTTGCTTTGCTACTTGTTTTACAACAGAAGATCTTTTTGCGGTCGATCTATTCTTTTTGCAGTCTCCCCAACACTGGAAGACATCTGTTTTGACGTCCATCGAAAAGAATCGTTTGTTTCTATATTAATTAATTCATATAATCCTACTTCCATGTATCTTACACCTCCAAGCATTTCGATATCCGACGGTAGATGATCCAATAGGTGAAACCTTGTTGTATTCGGTGATGATGGACTGTAATATTTAAATAGTGAAAAAGCTTTTATTTTGAAAGTTGGGATTGTTGTGCAAAGTTTCTGTAAATCAGAAGAAGTCCATGCTGGATGAAAATTTGTTCTAAATATGAGAGATTTAATGTCTACGTACACTGATAAAAAGAATGTTACTTCTGCTGATGAACTTCGTCCACATGTTCTGTCACATATGCCTCCCAGAGATCGGGAAAATTGATGAAAAGGCATGTAATCGGCAGCTTCCAACACCCTGAAAACTTCTTTTGGTGCAAAGAAACCCTCTACTAATACATACCCACCACCTGTTGCAAAATCAACGTGAAGATTGTAACCATGAGATCGTTTTTCTGCTGAAGAAAAGAAAGTATTTAACTTACTTAATACAGTTCTACGAATAGATCTTAGAGGTCTTGGAGAGACATGCCCAGAAATTTCAGTAGTTGCACGTTGAGGATAGCTACGGGTTCGAGAAAAATACTCCCCATGAAATTTCGAGACCCCAACGTGTAGTTTATGCATCGGCTCGAAGTGGAAGATGTTATAAATATCCATTTGTTACTTTATCTTATCATTATCGAAATTTCTGAGAACTGTATACTTTGGATGTATTGACATGTATTTCATAGATGAAAATTCGTTCGGAAAACCTGCTTCTTTTTGATCTACGGTATCCGATTCCAATATGACTTTTGTCTGTTTTACTGATCTGAGCCTGTTAAGCAAAGAATATGACATATCAGATGCCTTGAAGAGGCATTGATGGCACGGTAGATTTGTTATAAATACATGTTTTACCGAAAGCAAATCCTTTGCTTCCGGTATATCAGCTACCGGTGAAGACAGTATTGGATGACAATTTAATGCTACATCATCTGAATTAAACATTGAAATTCCCACCATTGATTCAATTGATAGCTCCTTTGACTCCTCAATACGTTTGTGTAACAAATCCAGATTAATATCACGTTCATTTGAAGATGATGTGCCAAATGATGTACCACATGATGAATTACCATTTTCTACTTGTACAGGTAAGTATGCCAGTAATGTACTCCCTGACGTCATATTTCCTCTTCTGAGACCTTCACTGAAATTGAGAAGGTTTAGATAAAGTGGTTAAAACGTTTGTGCGGAGCGTTTCAACGTTGTTTTTCACTCGTCACTATTGAGTTCGAGGAGACTCACAAAGTTTTGTTTTCTGTCGCTGCATTTCGCTTCCCACATTACTGTTGGCTCATCAAAATCAAGTCAGGTACAGATTATATGTACTTTATTTGACTTTACAGACAGGTTCATAGATTTTGTAACCAACGTTCCGAGTCTGGCATTGGTTTAGTGAGTCAGAAATTGTGATTGATTTTGTCTACATGGGTGCAATTGATGAATGTTTGCCGACGATAGTTGGCGTTTAAGAAGCTGTATTGCATTTATAACATATCATCTTGTCTGCATTCCAGAAGGAAAAGTATGATTATTTGCTCAAACCCATCCTTCTTAAATGATGACAATAAATCGGATTTGTTAAACGAATTGACATAATTGAAAGAGGAAAAATGTCGAAATATTTGAGGACAGTGGCCAGATATGGAATAAAGTCAGATAAAAAACGATTATTTAGTTGCACTCCAAACTTACTGTTTATCTCCCTCACAGTATTGACAAATATTCTTTTTATTGAGTCAATATTTTTGTTACAATCTATGTTCTCAAATTCTGACATTATGTCATTATTTCACGTACCATTCCTTCTTTTCCATCAATTCAGGTTCATTACCACTATTAGATATGCCGTACTTGCATGTTATACAATCTATGGCAAGAGAGTTTCCATTACCATCATCTTACGTTAGTATAATTAGTGTCGGCTTCCTGATTGATATATCTGATACATTTGCCAAGCCATTAAACTGTTTAAAGTAATAGTCGTTGTGGTTTCGTAGGACGTAAATGCCTCTCAAGGCCGTTACATGTCCTTGATCTGAAAGTGTGTTTGCGATGGTTGAAATCCCAAGGTGTATCCATTACACTGAATGATATTGAAGATATTGAAATTAATATTTTCGTCGGAACATGTTTGTGTGATGTATATCTTGAAAATCAATGTCAATTCGTTTCGAAAAGAGAAAATGAAAAGAATCAATCGTTATCCGTATGATTCCCAAATAGTAAAACAATAGAACGGTACAGGTGGAAAAAAGAATAATTGTAACCTCCAAGCTATACAGTAAACTGTGTATTGTGTAGAACTGAGAGACATTGATTGGTGTGCGTGTATATCTGTCTACACTGAATGCCTGCAAATATTACAGAAAATGTTCCAGTTGTGAGATTTGTTACGTAAAAGTTTTAAAAAACTGCGGAAAATCTGTCGCTGTATGTGTGACTATCTGACCGTTGTACAAAAATATACAGTAATAGTTGTCAGGGTAGGAACAACGATTTAATACTTACAGTAATTTCATGCCAAACATTTTCTGAGCCAAATTGCTGACCCGTGGCACAGGGTATAAGGATAATAATTATGGTAATTATTTCCAATTACTGGAACTTTGACCAAAGTGGAAAAATCACGATTGAATGGCGGTAGAGGCACCGTTTTACGCAGCCCATTAATTCAAAACAATTCTTCCATGTCATGCATATTAACAACACCTACCAATGACCAATATATAGTATATAAATATACCCAATAAATGTGATGGTATGAAGGGTTGGACAGGAATAAAAAACACAAAGAAAATAAAATTGGTATAGTAATAACAATATCAATGTATTAATATATTATAATATACGATAAAAATATCATAGTAAATAAATTTCATACTCATTCAACACCCACATGTTTAAAAACATATGAAAAGAATCATAATATAGTAATATCAACAGAGGAAACTGAGATTGTAATTTATGATATACGTGATTCAAATTAAATGCAAAATAGAAAAACATTAAGTAATTCTAAATTATATTCAGTTGATAATTTAGATGATATTATTATTGCAAGTAGTGCTGATAGAGCTGTTCTTGTATTATATATACGTAAATTGAATGGAAATATTAGTATGAATGACAGATGGGCAAGTCGATTAGACTATGAAGGTCCTGGAGTATGTTTAAGTAAAAAATCAAAAGATTTTTGTTATGTATGTGGTATTGAAAATGGAATGTCATATGTTACATGGGATTCTAATTTTACTTTTACATATTTCGGTGGCTTGGAACGGAAGAGAGGATGAGTAAGTGTGTAGGTTGTGTGTGTAGTGGTCGATGATATGAACGCGAATACCAAAATTGTAAATTAAAAATTAAGTTTTGGAGACCACCCCAAACAATGGGTGCATTCAGGAATAAAATAAATATCCAAATTTCCGAATTGTAATAGAATTGCAATTTATTTTCTGTAGACAAATAAAAAAATAAACTATTTGTCTACAACAATTGAATTTAATAAATTAAAAAAATGACACGTATTGTGTTCTAGAGCGAATTTCGTTGGCTAATGTGGTGACTAAAACAGGGTGAATTCAGAAAATGAATGGAGTTCACGATTGAATATTTTTCGTTAACAGATCTGGATGCAGTGTGATATATGAACATTGAAATGCAAAACATATTAAAGAAAGGGAAAAAATAAAGACAAATGCAACATGACATCAAATTCAATGCCATCAACAGCAGTAAATTCTACAATGCAATCATCAGTAGGGAATGCACTGATTGTCATTCTCGCTTCTAATCCAAATTTGGGCGGTATATAATTAAAAAATTTCAAATAAGTTTCAGTTACTGGAATTTTTACAAAATTATAATTTGCTTCTACCGAATACAAACTTTAGAAAAAAAGTGATTTCTTCATTTCAATACACGCACACAGTTCATCACTCCTAAATGTGTGATTGTTCTCAACAAACAAAGAAATTTGTTTACAGATTTCATATTTTTAACGGAATCCTACTTTGAGAAAAATCTTTCCTCCCTCACTCGTACTGTCATTCCAGTCTATCAATTATTGAAAACGAACCACACGCCCCACACAATAGAATAGTTTACTTCACAAAGGGGGAAATGTCTTCACTTCAAAGGATAGAGAATTTTCCTCCTGCAACTTTTTAAGCCTGCATCATATTGTTTTCTTTATTTCGTTGAACTAGTTCACATAAAGCATAGTTACTGAATCAACTCTTCCATTTATTAAACCAGCGATGGACGGTGATTCAACATTTTTCACAACTCTGGTATGTTGTCTCCATCCCCAGGGTCATCCACAGTGCTGGTCAGAGGCACACGAATATATTTTTGTTCTCTTCGGCAGCGTATTCTTACTATCTGTTCGTTATGTCGTCCTGAAATTGAATAATTACAATCTATTTCACAAAACCCTGTACATGGTGATGGAATAAGAGGTTTAAATTCGTCTTCACTTGATACGTCACCATTTCTTGCAATATTTTCTTCACTTATCCTTCCCACAGCTTTTTTTATCTTACCTGGTAGGGACTTCCCTTCCTTCTTCGGTGCTTTTATGTTTATATATAGTACTACTAGTACTCACGCGGTGCAGTACATTCCTTATTAATTCCTCGCCATACAACCCAACTCCTTTATTATTAGCGGCTACCTTAGTTTCAATAGGACTTTCAATTATTTTAATGTAAGATAAAACATATTTAAGACGCGTAACATTACATTTCTTATACTTGAAAATTCCACGAAAATTCATGGCTTTCTTCCCGACTTCATTTTCTACACTTCCGAAATATTGTCGACGATCATCACTATTTTGATTGTCTCCATTTCGTAAATAATTTCCTGTGTCTGTTGATTTTCCTCTCTTAGTCCCTTTGCTCTCAACCTGCACACGGAATAACATGTACAAAGTTTCTGTTGTTGAAAACAAAATCTGTACGTTACATTGTAATAGGTAATAAAAACAATTTCACTTTAAGTTGTGTACTAAAAACATATTTCAAAGTGCAATTTATTTCAAAAACTGTATACGGTTTCTGAAATAAGCGCGCTTATTTCAAAAAACAAATACACGTTGCCATTTACTCTGTACTTTGAAAAATTCAAGTTGCCCAAATTTGTTTTCGGAATAGTTTATTATTTTAATATATTTCATTTTTCATAGTATTTACCACTTCGAACCACTTATAATATATTTAAAACGTTTCGTTTCAATGTAAAGTCGGTTCAACTTTTTTCAAAAATACTTCAACATTTCGGTCAAGATGCGAAGTGCGTACTGTGGTCGTTTTCGAAAATACGTACAAATTCGGCTGCACTTCGATAATGTCCGAAGTTCAATCCCTAAAACACGAAGTGGAAGATGCCGAAGTGCACCTAACTGCTGGACTTTGGGATAACTTCGAGCACTTCGAATTGCACTTCGTTCTTGAATATTACAGCCGTGGCTTGACAGATCTAGATTGTTTGCAAAAGTAGCGTCGCTGTATCCAATTACTTTAAGCGACTTCAGATCCAATTTTGGAAAGGATATAATTATTTCGTAAACTTCTTGCGTAATTCGTTTCCCGATTAAGTTGAGTGATGAAAGTTGCAGGATAGTTGGTATAAAGTTGCTCGATTATCGGCAAGAGTTTAGATATTTTCAGAAGGCAGTCGGGTCTGGTATACTACAACCACGCTAGTTGCATGAGAATAGACAGAAAAGAAGTATATTGTGCGTCGTTATTTATGTGTTCGAGTTCTTAAGATAGGGTCGCTGCGTTTGGATTATCACATCACCAGAAGCTTGTTGAAGTCCAACGCCAGAAAAGTTACAGGGTATGGTAGATGGTGGTTCCATGTCGAAGTTACGCTCAATTTTGTTGATAGGGTTGGAAAGGAGTTGTGCCAGTCCGAAGTAAGTCTTCCACGTAAGTACGCGAGAGGCCTGTGAGCTTGGAGCTGGTTTGAAGGAAATTGAATGAAGGATATACTTAAGTCGTTGCATGCAAAGTTCTGAAGAATGATGTTGTTGTAGAGTATGAAACCAAAGATCTCCGGAATCATTTTTCCATAAAGAGGATGGATTATTTGGATACATTGGTTGGGTGAGAGATTAAGTTCGGGAATATCGGTGTCGAGGAATAAATCGCGTGCTAACGGTATCGCCGACTGAAAGTATGCTTGGGTAAAGTCCATAATGTGAAACCTAAAATTGATACAAGATTCAATAGTACACGAATCGATGACGGCTGAAGAGTGGAAGAAGTGTGAACCGTAAATTGTTTTAGTTTGTCTTTATGTGCTCCTATGACTAATCTTGCTTTTATTGGTGGCCAATTAATCAATAGTGGATATTATAGGTAATACAAATCGGCCTGAGAGTATATTCGAGTTGTCAGGGATGTACTTGCGGAGTACTGCTTTGAAAATACCTCGTTTAACAAAGTTGTCAATTTCCATTTTTCTTGCCTTCATCATCTCCGGTGGTCGGCTTCTTTTATCTTTCAGTAGTATAATTCCTGTGATGACTATAAACCGTCAGATATTTAAAGAGATTTGAGGTTGCTTAATTAACTGTGTAATGAGGAGAAGTGTGAAGTGGATAGTGCAGTAGGTGATATGTATGGTTTGACTTGATTCGTTGAGAAAGGACGGGGTTTGTGAGTGGGTTGATCGAAGATGTCGACTACTTTTGAGGTTCGATCGAAGGAAGAGACTTTCAAAGGGCCTAAATCATCCCATTATTATTTGAATGTCCTTTTTAAAACCATACCAAAACATAGTCACCAGCATCGCAAATAACAACAACGTCCGTTGCACGTGGTACGTTGTGTTTCAAAGCAGGAGTGACCTCATCTTGTTTAAATGTAATTTTATTTTGGTCCTAGCTACCATTGCAATTCCAGATCTTTCGTCTGTATTTGATCTAAGAACATTTTGGAATATCATTTGGATTCGTGGATATTCTCCTAACAGGAAACAGAGGAAATAACAAGACAATCGGGGCCTACGGGGTAGTTGAAAGATTTAACTCCCAACTCCATGATGACATCTAGGTCGGCTTTAGGCTGGTTGATGAAGATGTTTCGTACTGTTTAACGGATTGGCTCATGGTAACGTTAGCATATACTGAAGCTGCTATGTCCCTCAATGCCTGTTCGTTCAACCGTTATAGCTTCCAATGAAGCCAGCCTTATGAATTAATCACCCAAATTCGAATCTTGGTCGACTATTATCCGATTACAGGATCCCCGTGTAAATAGTCGTCCAGCATTTTATTATTGCGAACCATAATGCCTTTTTCCATGTTATTGATCTGAGTTGATGATTAGAAACGTGTGCCCTTGTCGATGATGGGGAGTATGGTTTTCTCTGTTTTATTGTTTATAATGTAAAATATGTCAATAAATATCCTCTCATTGAACCGTGCGGAGTGGAGTCAGAGCCGAAAGATTCCCTGAACCGCAACTTTGTGGAGCTTACCCTTCATCAAGGGTCGAATCTCGCGGTGATATCATTGAGAGGTCTTAATGTTTATGAATCGGTGTCAGAAGTGTGAGTGCCTAAAAGTAGGTTGAATAGTTTGGTAGGAGCTGGATGAAAGAATTGAAGATTCAGTCGTTGAAGTTCTTCAGAAGTGAAATGACTGATGAGATATTTGGTAGCAGCGAGGAGAGTGTAAATATGTGAGGAAGAAGTGTGAAAGAGAGGAACATTCCATTCTTCAAAATAATATGTGTTCCCATCTGTAGTAAATTATTTTCGTCGTGCTAGTTGCTTGTGTACGTTGTCTATCATTGGACCTTAGGAAGAAAGGACATTAAGGGCCAACAGCAGGAGAAATTCCATTTGCACCACATCTAATGTAACCAGTATGAGTCCTGAGTTTGTAAGAGTTACCAGCATAAATTATGCAGAGCCTTGTGGAGGGTACACTTTGTCTCTGAAGCAGAAGAAGAAGGAAGATACCTTTCTATTATTATCTATGCTGACGAATTTATTGATTGTTTTTAAAACTGAAAGGCCGATTAAGCTTCTTGATGCGCCGATATCTACACAAAATGAAAGATGGAAGTTGTGTGTAGAGCATGTTGTTTGAAGAATATTTGAAGAATGCTGACGCTTTCACAGTTTATAATTCTATGTCTAGGGTCTATATTTGATGATTATGACGTTACGAAACCTGAGGAGTGGATAACCGTATCTTCCATGGAAGAAGTTGTGAAGAAGGGTTAACTCACGTGAGCTTGAAAGATTGATTCATAAATAGTGCTGTTTCTTAGTAAGTTAGCGGAGATTTTCTTACATTATATGTCTTGTTCAAACTGATTATTGAATGTGTCATTTGCTTCGTTATAGTTGCCATCAATCTACTTTGTATCATGTTCGCAACCATTTATGAAATCTACCAGAATGTATATCGATCTTTCCCTGCCTTTTCATCTGGAATTGATGAAGTGTTTTATGGAACCTAGAAAATAGCAGTAATGTTGGGTCCATGGATAAAACCCACATCGGCAATATTTACGTTGGTTCCTATATCCTGGAGCACTAGTTCTTTCTGATGTTTATTGTGACCCGGAAGGGGACGGACTTCTGTTTTTGAAGGTATTATGGTTGCGGCTTAAGGTGGAGGATTTTGGTCGGTTTCTACTGAAGTAGGAATTGCCTTGATGGTTACGAAATATTGATCGTGGTCGTTGTCCATACTTTCCCAACGGTGTACACGATTTTGAGTCAGTGGAACTGTTTATGATTTCTAATTTAATATCTTTCTCGAGGGTGATAGAATGTGCAAATGCCGTTTTGAAAGAACGATCGTTCTTTCAAAACGTCCTTTGCACGCATATCGATATTTGTGTTCAATTTCGACTTTATTTGATCTTGGGATGCTTTACGATTCTAACGAGGTGACAGCAGAACTCAATGTCTTCATCTTGTGCGCATCGTGCCTAAAAATCGCCAAACATCGCGGGGTTAGTTTGTAGATGTATGTACAAAGCTTGGATGAACCGATACTATCGCCTGAGCTTTCATTTTCCATCATGAATGATTTTAATCTTATACGGTCGAGTCAGCGTTGGTATTCCTTCTATCTGTCAGACGAATCAAATTATAGAGGCATTAAGTTCTTGATCTGTTTGAGCTTCATCGAGATGGTAATGTTGTTTCGGCAGAAAGTCTTTTCTGGTTCCTTTAGGATGTTCGCGAAGAACAGAGCCTTTCGTCTGCTAATTTATTCAAATTGAGCAGTAAACAACGTGTAGTCGTGTATCATATTGTTGATACTTCCGTCTATGTCGACACTGAAACATTTGTCTTCAAAATGACTGGAGATAGATTGGGAAACTTGTCCAGGATTAAGTGTTGACATACCGTGGTTCTCGCCATCTTCCTCTATCCCCTCTGTTATTCCATGGTTATCTGCTTTTCTTGTAGCCTATGATTTCATGTTTCCAGTTCTTGTTGTTGTTGTTGCTCGTAGACCGAGGGGGTGATGATGTTTGCGTCTTGATTCCGGGCCTTGTTCTGTTGAATTACATATATTCGGTGGATCCGGTAATGGAGGCAGTGTCTGGGCTGTTTGTGTCGGATTTGTGGTAGTGGTAGAAACTACCGGTTGCTGTTGTGTTGGTTTCGTAGGCGTTGTTGGTTCAGGTGGTGTTAGGTTTTGTGTTAATTTCTTTGTTGGTTCGGTCATAAGTTCTGAAGGCGATGGTCTAGAATGTTCGGTTTGTACCTGAGAGGTCTGAATTACCGATCTTAGTTTGATGAAAGTTGACGCAATGTTGTGCATGTACAGGTCAGTTCTCTCGGTTAAGAGAGCAGGCCAAAGATGAAGATTTATTGAGCTGTTCGAAGAGTCCGCCTCGATAAGGTTTAGGTTGGTAATATGTTTCCGCGAGTTAACCCGAAATACATACAGCTCACATATATGGCGGAGTAGGGCTATTGTTGCTAGAGGCATTAACAAGTAGTCTCTGTTGAAGAAGTTCTTGCTGAAGAGAAGGGAGAAGCGTAGAATGCCCAGGAGGGTTTATCGGTTGGTAGGGAGGCGAGTTGTACTATTTTTCGACACAAGGAACTCGATGAGGAAGGTACGGGCTACTTGTTTGAGTTCGGATGATAGCTCGGCAGATGCATGAATTTATTCCGAGCGGCATAAGTAATGTTTATATAATGTTATGTATTCTGTGCTTAATAATTTTGAAGAGGATGGGGCTTTGGGTTTCTTCTTGGAGCAGATATTATATCTTGGTCGGTCATTTTTAGTCTTGTGTTTTTGGGTTGCGTTCGTTTGTTTAAATTTTGGTAAAATAATGACGAAGAAGAAATGACCTTTTTGATGTGTCTAGTTTGTATATTTTTGTTGCTAGTAGGGCGGGGATTATTGTGAGAAGAGTTTTATTTGTTTGATTTTTATATTTAGTGTGATGCGTATGTTGACTAGTTTTTGTGTTTAGTTTGTTTTTTTTTGTTTTTCGGTTTGTTATTCAGTTCGTGTTTCGATAGATCGCTTCGTGTTTTGTTGCTATTCGGTCCTCATTGTTTGTGGATCGCTCCACTTTTTTTATTTATATTCGGATCGCGTTGTTTGTGGATCACTTCGTGCTTTTGTTGCTATACGGATCACGTTACTATATTATTGTGTTGTTTTGGGTCGGGTGTGGTCGCTATGTTTTTCTGTGTTATTATTGGTAGGAGTTCGATTATGGTGAAAGGAACACGGATTGTAGAACTATACATCAAACCGAAGTATACTGTGGTTCAAGGGTGTCCAATCAACCATGTAGGTAGTACAGTATTTTGAGATTGTATATGTGTAGGAACTTTGCTACACGTGTAGTGTACTGTGTAGACCTCTGTTGATGAATGTCTGTCTGGAGTGCTAAGAAGTTATATGCAGATATCGAGGTGAAGGTGGATTAGAAGGTTGATGAGAAGTAATGGAAGCGTTAGTAAGTAGGTCCAGTATAATGAGTGAGTAAGGTGGAGCGAGTGAGCTAATATGGCTATTCATAACAGGAAAGAAGTAGCTGCAGAAAGTAGGATGCCAGTATATTAGAAAGGTGGTAACGATTATATAACTACCAACTGCCGTTGATTATTTCAACGCAGGAGAACGACGTAACCAACTGTGTAAACGTATGTGACTAGTTATGACTGAGCTACGGCACACGGTGGGAAACAATATAAACTATTGTTTATTATTGTATATGGTAAAAAGTAAAGACAGGAAGGAGAGAGAATGGAATGGTGCTGCTGGCATTCTTATAGCAAGGAAGAATTACAAAGCAGATAGAAGACAGAATGTCCTTTTGTCGCGGTAGATAAATATAAGCCAGAATATACCCAAGTTGTATTGTAGTTAATAGGTGGATTCACCTAATAACACTACAGACGTATGTCGCTGAAGCCAGAGAGCAACTTAGAATGTATACATCTGTTTAGACAGTGTCTCCAACAACATATTGTGGTTATTGATAGATTAAGGGAGAGGATCTGGAGTCTTATTTCGACATACGTACAATCTCATATAGAACTGAAACAAGCGGTTTATATATGAGCTCCAGCAGAGTTTGTCATGCCACCTGGATTTGTACTGAAGGGTGTTAAAAAATTATTTGGAATACCTGAACCTGGACTTCATTCGTATCTAACGTATCTCACCCACCACCTCGAGAACTCCAAATGACCATATCACGCGGAAACCCATGGATATTGGTACGGAGAAATGGAAACGACCTAGACGGATCTATCTTCTTTCAAGTACACGACTCTCTCTGCTTTGGGAGTGACAGCTTCGTGCAAAGAAAGAAGAAGTCTCGACTACATTTAGATACAAACATAGAACAAGAATCTTACGGAATCCTACATCACTCAACGATATTCAGATATCCAAATACTCCCGCGACGAATTTACGATCAACCAATGCCACAAAACCGACCGCCTTCGTATTTATACAACACAAGGTTAATTCTTCAGTTTTTGATCGTTACTACAATAAATTGCTGTCAACATAAGGCCATACATCTGCGCATCAACTCCTAGCCACTGGATAAACACCAACAACCCAACAACAATGCAAATCGTTGGCAAAAGTAATTTAATTCTTGGAAGAGACACCGGAATATGGCTAAAATACATAAAGATCGACTTATTATCCGCAAAATTATATCTCTATTTAACGCATCTCTCGCAAACGCGTCAAGTCTGAAAAGCCAACCAGGATACTTGATTTTATTGGTATACGAAAATAATACGTACAATGTGAAAAAGGATCCAAAAAATGCAAACGAATCGCAAGATTAGTCATGGCCACAGAAATTCAGGCATTGGTTCGCGGCCTATACTACGCATACATCTCAAAGAATCGCGCAAACGAGATTCTTTGTCGAAACCTACCCTTGGAAGCCATGAATGATAGCAGAACCGTGTTCAACGTTGTAGCCAAGGTGGGTCTAAAGGCGGTTCCAGATAGATATTCTAACGCTCCGACAGAGCTATGATGAAGGTGAACTTGATAAAATCTCATGGATACCAGGAAGAACTAATCCCGCAGACATCCTAACCAATGGTATATTGAAAAAAACCTCACCCCTCTTTCACGTAATGGAAACTAAACATTTTCATATTCGACCTCAAGAATGGGCCCTATCGTCGCACGAAAAACGTGAAGTCCGAGTGTCTAAATAACAACTTTGATGTCGACATTAATGAGACAAAAGGAAAGAAATCAGGAAAGGATGATAAAGACGCGGCGAGAGGAACATAGATGCGACGAGAGGGATGACGGTGAAAATGAAGACCCGTTAAAAGGGTATGAAGGAAACCAAGACGCAGCGAGAGGGATGACAGGAAATGAAGACGCGGCAAGAGGGATAGCGGGAGGAGGAAGAGGAAAAAAAGGAAGGTCTCATGATGGGGAAAGTACACGTTGGTGAGGTAGATAATATGGAGAAGTAAGAGACGAGGCAGATGAAGCCAATGAAGAGTAGGAGGAGAGTCAGATTAGGATGACAACATGTAACGTCGGCAAGAGGAGGAAGGGGATGGCATGACCCGTAAAGGGACTATAAAAATACACTGACAAAAAATTAGAAGAGGGGAAGGAACAAAAGTGTCAAATCGAAAGATTTGATTGACACGTTTCGAGCAATTGACAAGTTACACGTGCAGTGTACAGCACCGAAAGGGA
>JAULBU010028498.1:0-17168 GCA_032358235.1 Odonthalia washingtoniensis
TACTTGTGGCTTCCCTAGCTATCGCTACAGCATCTTTAACCACTTACCTATACTTAGGTACTAGGGATGAGCTAGCCGCGCTAGAATCAAAGCATACACAGCTTATGCAAGAGTTAAAAGAGTGCTCTGAGGGTAAGGATAAGATTGTTGAGGGAGCTAAGCAAGATGATAGTATCAATGTTGATAAAGAGGGTGAGCTAACCACCCTGAAAGGTGAGAAAGATGTTCTCCTCAGTAAACTAGATAAACTATCCCGTACCAAATGTAGAACTCCTGCACCCACTCCCACCACTGAGATTATGTATGAAACTATTAACATTGGTGATAGTTGGGATGCTGATGTTCAGCAGTTGCTCGACAACACCTACCGTAGTAACAAAAGAGATTCCAATCCTACCCCCTGATTCTCTCTTGCGTAGTCCTTGTAAACCTATTAGTGCTGGCACAACTGGCGCTGAGACTGTGAAGGGTTATATTGAAAATACTTATTGTATAAACCAATATGAAGCTGTACTAGAAGCTAATAGAAAGTGGAAAGCAGCTAAACAAGAACTTTATAAAAAAGCTGAGAATAAATAACAATGGATCTTACCACCTCAATCATTGTGGGAGTTATTACTCTCGTTACTTCAATCCTATCAGGGGTTGCTATCCACAGAAGCAACCGTAGGGATGACACTGTAGATAAAAACACACAAGCTATTACTGTACTACAACAAATTGCAGTTACTGATAGTCACGTAAGAAAAATCATGAATGAAGAACTTAGACCCGTATACGCCAACTCTGAAAAGATGTTAGCCAGTATGCACAACATAGAACTTTATATCGCAGAAGAAAAAGGCTTTAAAGCTGCTAAATCTGAAGCACAACGTAGGGTCACAGATCCACAATAATTGAAGATATTACCCAAGGGTAGCTAAAGTGACAGAGATTATCACAAGAAATGTAGAGTATCAAGTTGAGTTTATTGTAAAGATAGACTCCTCTACTGTAAAAGATTTAACAGGCTTTACCCCGCTCATACAAATTAGACCTTACATTGATAGTGATGTCGTCTATGCCTCGTATACTATTGGTTCCCCATATCTCACATTCACTCCAGCTTCTGGTTATGTGAAGCTACTACTACCCCCCTCTGTTACAGGAGCCTTCACATTCAAGAAAGGTGTAATGGATTTATTGGTTGTAAATGGAATTGATACGGATGGTGATAGGTCAGCTCCCTTGGATGTAGTTGTTAATTATGGGGTGAGTAGACCAGTATGACAATTATAACAGTAATCAGTCAACAGCCATTAACAACAGAACAAGTTAATAGTTTTAGAAGCGTACCTCAGGGTATCAACCTAACTTCTTCTGGAGATGGCGATAACTATTTATCAGATGATGGTACATATAAACCAGTAAGTGCAAGCTCCTCTACTTCAATAGTTGGAAGTTACACAGCATCTGAAGCTATTGGTGGTCATATTGTTGTCTACCAGACATCCTCTGGGTTGGCGATAGCCTCTAGCAGCTCTGTAGCTCACGCTAACAGGATTCTAGGAATAACCAATGGGGCAGTGACTCTAGGAGCAGACACCCCTGTAACTCTCTCTGGAGAGCTTATAGAGCCTACGTGGACGTTCACTGAAGGGCTTCCCGTATATCTATCTGTAAATGGAACACTAACACAAATCCCACCAGTTACGGGGTTTATCTTGCAAATGGGGGTAGCTGTATCACCAACAAAAATATCAGTTTCAATTAAACTCCCAATCATATTATAAAGAGAATTAACTCATGGGCACAGCTTCAACTAAAAAGATTATCAAGAACGTAGCAGGCGCTTTGACAGAAGAAGCTGCATTAACCACTTCAGCAGGTGCGGGGGATGCTGATAGGCTTCCAGCATTGAATGCATCAGGGGTACTAGATCTCACTATAACAAACGGTAAGAACACTTCTGCTGGGGCGGGGGATGCAGGTAAATTAGCTGCACTAGATTCCACAGGAAGATTGGATGCTACTATGATGCCCGTAGGTGTGGTTGCTGACACACAGATTATCACAACATCAGAAGCTCTTTCGGCGGGGGATTGGGTTAATATTTGGAATAGCTCTGGTGCTAAAGTTCGTAAAGCAGATGCAACTACGGCTGGTAAGCACGCTATGGGTTTTGTACTCTCTGCTTTTGGCTCAGCAGCTTCTGCCACAGTTTACTTCGAAGGTACTAACACTCAAGTAACAGGTCAAACTGCTGGGGATGTATTCCTATCAACCACTGCTGGTCAAGGTACTTCCACTGCACCCTCAACCTCTGGTAATGTTGTCCAACCTATTGGTGTGGCTACTTCAACTACCACTGTTAACTTCCAATACAATAGACCAATTACCCTTGCTTAAGGAGTAAGTTATGGCTAACCGTAAACCCCTTGTGAATAATTCAGGGGAGTTAACAGAGATACCTTCGGGAGATGCTATTCAGTTATCATCTGGTGGAATAAGATTCTCAGATAACTCCGTTCAAACTACAGCAGCTACTGGTGGATCTGGGAACAGTGTAACCATTGATGTTGACTTTGGTAGTAGCTTTACCGACAAGGCTCAAGTGGATGTTACAGGACAATCTTGGGTAACAACATCAAGTGAAATTGTATGCCAAGTGTTATGTCCCACTGGAAGTGATCCAGATGAATTGTATGTACTCAACATTAAGCCAGTCATAAGCTCCCTAATAGACAGCACTGGATTCACACTTACCCTATACACAGAACAAGAAGCCAAAGGCATTTATAAAGTAATGTGTATTGGTGTTTAACTAATTATTTAAGAGAGAATTATAAATGGCTGGCGTAAAGATCGCAAAAGGCTCTGGTGTAGATGAATTAACAATGAACTCCTTTGGCTATGTTAATGTAGCTACAGAAGTGGATGCAGCAACTAATCCTAATAATGTGGGATGTCAAAGAACATTTGCGGAGAATGATAGTGGCTTTTTGACAGGTGTAGCTAAGATAAGTTCCACTGAGAATGATGTTGATTACCGTCAACGTGTATCATCTGATATTATTTTAGATGAGTGTGTATTCAACTACACAGCACAGGATACGGGTAAGCACACCTATTCAAGTACCACCATGACTAACTCATGGACTGCTGGTCAACTTACCACTAACAGTTCGTCTATCACCACAACCACTACAGGGACTCAAGTAGCCACTTACGCATCTTTCCCTAATACTGGTACACAAACACTCAGTGCTGACTTCGAACTTGCATTCAGTGCTCAGCCCACTACAAACAGCTTTATTGAATTTGGTCTAGGGTTGGCAGGTACACAAACTACAGCACCTACAGATGGCGTATTCATTCGTCTAACGAGTGCTGGTTTGTTTGGTGTTGCTTCCAATAACGGAACAGAAACTGTTGTAACTTTTACAGGTGAAGGTGGTGTTGGTAACTGGGCATACACTAACAGTAAACGCTATCAGTTTATTATCTATATGGGCGGGGTGTAAGCTAACTTCTGGGTTAATGATGGCACAGGCGCTGTTCTGTTAGGTAAGATTGTTCTTCCTACAGCACAAGGCCGTATCTGTATGTCTCGTGGTGTTCAAGCATTCATGAAACATCGTATCACAGGTGGCGCAGCAGGTGGTGTCCTCCAAGCTTACTTAGGTGCTTATAATGTTCGTATTGGTGGTTCTAACATCACTACCACTATAAGTACGCAGGGTAATCGTATTGAGGGCAGCTATCAAGGATTTGGTGGTGGTACTCTGGGTACACTGGCACGTATTGGTACAATCACTACAGGTAACGAAGCTAACGTAACAGCAGCAGTACCCACAACCACTACAGCAGCCCTAGGCTCTGGGTTAGGTGGGACATTCTGGGAGACAGTTACCCTAGCATTAAATACCGATGGTATTATTCAGAGTTACCAAGTTCCGGCTTTATCTGTAAACAGTGCAGGTCGTAGGTTGGTTATTCGTGGGGTGTATTTATCTTCTTATGTACAGACGGTGATTGTAGGTGCTCCCTATACAGCAGAGTGGTTCATTGCATTTGGACATACAGCAGTATCATTAGCCACAACTGAGGCAGCTACTACTAAAGCTCCTAGACGTATTGCATTGCCATTCATACAGCAAGTTACAGCAGCTCAAGCAGTTAACACCACAGTAGCCCAGAACATAAACTTCTGTGATTTTGGGGATGCCCCTATCTTCGTAAATGCGGGTGAGTTCATCCAACTATGTACACGTCACCTTGGTACTGTTGGTACTTCTGGTACAGTGGCTCATAAGGTTACATTTGTGTACGGTTGGGAATAAAAAGATAAATAATAACTAGAAGATAATAAGAATAGCTTAGCCCCTTCACTGTAATAAGTGTTGGGGCTTTTCTTTGCTTTGAATTTAGTAAAGACCTCCAGTAAAGTTCTCAAACCACCACACGACATCATCCTGTTCTATTAACCCTAGCATCTGTATAAGCATATTACCACTTCCAATTAGAACATTCAATACATTAGGCATATCTTTAGATGGCCTGTATTGAGCATGTACCCCACGAGGTAAACGTTCGTTAAGCTCACTTAAGAATGCTTCTTGTTTCTCTTGCAGTTTAGTCATAAAGGGGCACACTCCAGTCTGCATATAGGTGGGTTGTGCCTTTTGTACGTTTAGAAGCATTGCTGATTACTGAGTTCTTAGCTGTGGGGTTATACCAGAAAGCAGGCTCCCTTTTCATTGCACTTGTAATTAATTCAACAGCCTTATCACCAACACTCTCACCCAATGGTGTCGATGGTTGTACAAGCTCATCAATAGGCTTCCGCAGAGCTTCCCATTCTTTGTTGATTCGTTCTAAGTTATGATAAGTAGCCAGTAAGTCGGTAATACCTTCGAACCCATGAGACTTAATTAGTTCTTGGTAATAGATCCACAGATCGCTTTGTTCAGTCACATTCATTTCAAATACTCCTCTAAGCTTTGTTTAGTCATAATGTTAGGGTAATCTTCATCCTTCACATCACGATAGTTCATCCAAGCATTAATCTCCATGAAGCCGTGTGGGTGAGAGTAAACATTTACGCAATCGTAGATGTCAGTGCCTAGATAGTCCCACATCATCATTAAATCATAGCTTAGGTGTGGTATCAAGTTTACATACCCATCTGTCACTAACTTACAGATTAATAATGAGTAAGTTTCTCTTGTAAGGAGAGAAGTAGGGATACAAGTGTTAGGTGGGAATTTCATTTAAGTTTACCCTCAGATAAGAGGATGTACAGACAAGTACCGAACCCCACAGAACAACCCACTGTAAATGGAATTAACGTAGTAAAGCTACCAGTCATGTGAGCTGCTAAGGTAGCTCCAAGAAGACAACCAATAGTTGCTGCTAACCAACGAATAAAATATTTCATAATCATTTACTCATAAGAATGTGGACAAGCATTGTAAGTATTAAAGCTGGTGGAAAGAATAGTAGTGCAAGTAAGTGCATCAGCCATATCATAGTTCAATCTCCTGAGTGAAGTGTGTCTCTAGTAAAGTTAAGTCTGACTGGTCAAGGGGTTCATCGAAATAATGATAAGCTCCTAACACAATCCCCGATATTAATGATTCCCACGATCTTATACAAATAGGTTTGAAGAAGTAATACTTATTTTCAACCTCAATGCACTTACCTACCATTAACCCTAGATCATAACATCTATATTTCATAATTTGTTTCTCCTAAGTTGTTTGTGAATAGTCTTCAGGTTGTATTGTAGCAAGGTTGAAGCGGTTGTGCAAGAGGCTTATAGAATTTAATATTTATTTGATACAAGAGGTATTCCTGTTCATACTTACTATCATCCCAGTGGTATCCTAACACCTCTAATGCATGTTGTAAAGCTTTGTCTCTGTTTATGAAGCCTTTAACGTGTACTGTGGACAATGTGTTATCTTTGTAGATTACCGCATCCCAACCACATCTACCCATGTTACAGAGTATGCCAAGCTTCTTACCATTCAGCCAAACTACCCAACCAAAGTCTGAGTGTCGTTTATATTTAACATCACAAACCTTATCTCCGATTATTACACTGTACATATTTATCAACTCCAAGAAATAGAAAAAGCCGCACACCTCATTACAAGATGTACAGCTTAATCGCTTTGACAATAGAAGTCAACAATTGTTTAACATTATTCTTTATTACGGCGATTAGTGCCGTTTATTAGGTGGGTGGTAAACTACATAAACATCTCACACTCGGCACGTTTAATATCCCCAGCCCCCCTCATTGAGTATATGTAGTAAAGGGCTAAGATGTTTTCATCGTCAAACGCTTGCTTGTGTATCTTACTCATGTACTCTTCGGTATCATTCGATGTGAAGTAGAGGTTAATACTTTGTCCTTGGTCGATATATTTCTGTCTTTGGGAGCACAGTTGTAGGTAAGACTCCATCGGTACTTCAAAGGCAGTGCGGAAGACTTTCTTCTCATGTTCTGTTAACCACTCCTCTTGCTGCACACTACGAGCTTTAGCGATACGCATAATAGTATCTTGGTTATAAACCTTACGCTCTTTCATAATCTCAAGGAGAACCTTGTTGATACGGAAGAACTCACCACCAGCAGACTGTTTAGTAAATGCCATTGCAGTATCTAGGCCAATGCCTTCACTAGCGCCTGCCATGAGTTCAGCAGTTGACTTGGTAGGTGGCATCATCAACCTTGTGGCATTACGATAACCTAGACCTTTACAACCTTCCGGCTCACCAAGTATAGATGCTAACCAAATAGATACTTCCTTGCTCTCATTGCCAAGCCTTGAGAAGATTTCTTCATTTAATATGAAGCTGTCCAGATCCCCCACAACAATACGTTTCTTCTGCAAGAGTGTATGCCAACCCAGTACACCACTCCCAAGGCTACGGAAGTCTTCTGTAAACTTACGAATTTTACGCATAGCTTGTTGGTCGTACTTAGTCATCTCATCAATAGTCTGTAAGTATTCAGTAACATTACAGTCACTCATTGTCTGACCAATCCAAATCAAATACTTAGGCCACGTATCGTACAACTCAAGGTTGTAGTTCAGAATCACACAACTATACGTGTATTCCCAGCTAGCGGGCAGGACGCACTCCTGACACAAATTGCTTGCATGAAAGGTAAGTCCAGCCCTCTTAAACGCTTCTGCTAAGTGTCTGCGGCATTTGGAGATGAAAGTGTAGTAACCCTTACCTCGCGGTAACTTAACCCCACACATTCGCTCCCATTTACTTATAGCCAGCTCGTCCTTGTTGTCCATCAACTCTTTGAATTCGTCATCCAGTAACCAACCAACATTGTTAGATTCCGTTTCTTCGTATAGGAAGGCAAGCACCTTATCAAAGTCTCCATGTTGTGGGCGTAGGCTGTAAGCTAAACTACCTCTACGACTACCTTGAGTTACTTCATTCATACAGTTGATAAAGTCTCTAATCAAAGGCATGACACCAAGACTTCTACCACCACGACTGAGTTTAGTTCCCTCTGCTGGCCAGTCGTCAATACCATAGCTCGTACCATGACTATGTTTAGTCAGTACCGCAGCCTCTGTAATTGCATCATAACGATCAAAGAGATTATTGCCAACAACCCCACCACTACAACTCACAGTAGTTCCACGCTTACGTACACCAGCATTTGCCATCATTGGTGTGGATGGTGAGATAAAACCATCCCACAGACTGTCGAAGAATACTTGCTCCCAAGTCTTACCTTGAGTGTATTCATCACTTTCCCACCAGTCTGGGTAGTGTGATGATGCGTGTTGTGCCATTGTCTTGGCAATAGAAATCATCCGTGATTTCACTGTCTCTTGTTGCCAAGAGTATTTTTCATAGAAGAGTTGTAACCCTGCTGTGGTGTACCAACTAGGAACTTCACCTTCTTTTTGTAATTGCTTACGTAACTTGCTGTAATCTAACTTACTCATCTACCCTCCAAGCAGCACTAAACCCACGTTCATTATAAGATGTCTCATACTCCATACCCATGCCAGCGGTAAAGAAGTCAATCACTTTATAAGCGTAAGTATTCTTTTCAAACCAATCCACAATAGGACAATCCGTTACTTTGAATCTAGCAGGTAATCCTAAACGATTGAGATAAATATTGAGTCTGTGTTTTACATACTGTTTGTACTGATCTTTAGTGACTCCATTCAAAGAATCACCGAGAATAGCTAAATCAATAATACGGCACTCATGTTCATATGCCGACTCAACAGCCTCTAATACTTTCGCATACCGTTCCGTGTCGTCACGTAGGGTTGTTCCCAATTCAGTGTAGTACGTGTTGATAATCTCAGCACTTACTTGCCCATGCAAATCTTCGTCAATTGCCGATTGGTTGGTTCCACGAGCAATCACAGGAATCATGTTATAGCCGTTAGATTGGAAACTCTTCAATATCGAGAATGAGCTAAATAGAAGCGCTGTCTCAGTCATACTAAAGATAATAATACCTAGTATTCTATCCTCTCCGCGTAACACATTATCTAACCACTCAGCCCTAGCATTGAGTATGGGGTCTTGGGTGTAGGCTAAGTAATGTTCATCTGTATCTAACCCCAACTGAATATTTACTTGGTCATAAAATTCGGCGTGGATAGCTCTCTCAGTAGCTTCAATTACAGAACAAGCCAATTGAACCTCTGGGCGGGGGAATGTCTTAGCAACCACTTGCCAGAAATCTCCCACCTTTCGTTCATAATGTACAAACAAACCCAACACTGTTGTCACTGCGTGACGCTGTTCTGGAGTAAGTTCATACTTGAGTTGCATCTTATCAAGATGTACTTTCATCTCTGCACTAGTCCAGAACTGCTCATCAAACTGCTTCATAGCAAGCTTGACAATGTTTGGGTAATACCTTGTGTAGCTATTCGTAGGTGTTGTAATTCTAGTCAATGATAGCCTCCAGAATTGCTTTAATAGTTTCTGGTTTACTTCCAATGAATGGTTTCTCAAAAGGAAATACGTAGGTAACTGGGATACTTTTAATACCTAAAGCTTTAGCCCTATCACCACCATCTTTTGTAGTAATATCTACTTCCTCAAATTCAATCCCACTTTCCACTAAAGCTTTCTTTACTATCTTACAACCCCCGCACCAGTCAGCGGAGAATACTGAAACAGGGGTCATATACCATCCCCCTCAAACACAGTCACACCACTTGTCCCCACTTCATC
This sequence comes from Odonthalia washingtoniensis, assembly GCA_032358235.1. Classification (NCBI taxonomy): domain Eukaryota; phylum Rhodophyta; class Florideophyceae; order Ceramiales; family Rhodomelaceae; genus Odonthalia; species Odonthalia washingtoniensis. Next base: position 9,229 of record JAULBU010028498.1, read on the forward strand.
TTCATAACCACTACGTTTCTTTGATACAGAGTTACGCGGGTCTAATGAGGCCAAAGCACTTCTAAGTGAAGCATCGGACGTATATGTCTTAGCTTCAAAACTTGCACAACCTGCGCTGAGCCACTCTTTATCTAATCTCTCATCCCCTTGTACTCTCAATCCAAACCAAGGCTCCTTACTTGACACTGGACGATGTAAGACTTCAACTAGCTCGAACTCTTTACTTGTGTCCATTCCCGCTTGGTAAAATATTTCTTTCATTAACCCTTCATCATTCTGTTTAGCTGCCATCTTGAATAAAGGGTACTGCAACAAATCATAAAAACTTAAACTGTATGGAACACTCATTAGTTACCTCTCAACTCACCAAAATACTTAATTTCTGCTTCTTCTCTCGCCCTCACTGCATCTTCAAATGATGGGTATGTACCAATCCAGATTTTCTTGTAATCTTTACAGATCCTTACCCGCCACATTTTGTCGCGTTCCAACCAATCAACCCCAGTCTTCCCAGAAGCATTGCGAGTACTTCTTTTGTTGTAGTTTTGTACACTCATTGAAGCCCACCTGCAATTTTCCTTAGAGTAGCCTAGGTTATTATCCTGCCTATCTAAGGTCATCCCGTCTGGTATTTCACCCATGTCTTCGAGGAAGTTTAAGAAGCCTTTTGGAGAAGGTTCACTCCATCTGTCGCAGACAGTGATGCCCCTACCTCCATAGTTGTTATAGCCTCGGTCTAATACATTATTACATCGTTGTTGCATCTTACTCCAAGTCCTGTATATTGGACTTTTAGACATGCCGTGTAGTGTGTGGGACTCCTGTATCCTCTGCTTATGATAACATCCACAACTCAATGTTTTGCCACCCCTTAACGAGGAACCTGATACCACTACAGTATTCCCACACTCACAAGAACATTCCCAATGCGCTCGCTTGTCTGGTGGGCAAGCTTTGTTTTCATTGTGGTGTGTCACTGTCAACTTACCATACACGTTTCCAACTTCATCTTTTCTCCCACCCACATCAACCACCATTCTGCTGGTAGTCAACTTCGTTTTCTACACCAAATAATGATACTGCATTACTCATTCATTTCCCCTTACAATCACACGGCCATATCTGGGCGAATAGCCACAAATGGTTTATTGTTGACTTCCAAATCAACTACTTCAAAATCTTCCCACGCTAAGCTTAGCAGATCATCAAGACTATTCAGTTCTTTCTTGATAATCACTTCACCTTGCTTACCTAAATCTCTTCTAACCAACTCTTTAGCATACTCAATCTGATTGTTGTAAATATGTACATGAGATAAGTCAGCAGACATTACTCCAAGCTTATACCCAAACATCTTACACAAACATAGTTGCAGTAAACGATACTGTTGTACAGCAAAGGAATAACCAAACACACTATCTAAACTACGATTACGAAGTTTAAAGTGTAGGTATTCTCCAATCACGACAACTTGAAAGTTAAACCAACATGGAGTTAGTGGCATCATGTGGTGTTCTGCTGGATTCCACAGATCAACCATGAGCCGTCTTGAGTACGGGTCTTTCTTCAAGTTGTCAATCAAATCTTGTAGTTGATCTATACTTTGCATACCTCTACCGGAATGACTCACGACATTCCCATACATCCTGAACTGTTGACTATATGCAGCCCCAAGGCTACCTTCTCTAGCCCACACCATCCCACGTTTGTCCAAGAACTCTCTCGATGTTTGAAGTTTCCAAAAGTTAATTCCCTTAGCTTAAAGCTTCTTAGTGTCTGTCTCTCCTCGTAAGAAAAACCAAAGCTCCTCGAAGCTCATTCTCAAGCTGGCGGGCTTAACGGTAGAAAAACAACCAAACTCGTCTTCTGGATAAACCACCTTAGCGTCAAATAGGGATATTGTGCCCACTTCAGTTCTGTCTGTTTGTTCTGCTCCGTGTTGGAGAATATCAGAGATTAAACCGATGTAGCCTTGTTCACCTAAATACACACCACAATTAGCTGTCATCAAACCTCCAATTCTTTAATAAGTTCATCCGCTTCAAATGGATCTTCACACTGCACAACTTCTAATAAATGCTTTGGAATGAACTCCTTCAAGGAGACCACTGGATGTCCAATAGGCTTCTTAACCTTGTTGTTCTCATCCTTCAAACAGAAGTAAGTAACACCATCAATAGTTGTATCGTAGATTGTGTAAATGTTACCACGGTTACGATGTTCACGATACCAATCAACAGCAAGCTCATGTGATGTTGTGTACTTCAATTCATTGTTTAAGGCTACAGCTTCTTGAGCACTAACAATATCAATACCAGCCTTACTTAAAGCATCTCCCCACTGATCTAAATAAACTACAGAATCATTGAAACTATCCAATAACTTCTCAACATCTTTAAGGAGGATAGCCTCCCATAGCTCTGTTACCGCCTCTTCTTCAAGCTTCTTATGGAATTGACCTGAGTATTCAAATAATTCTTTCTTGTTAATGTTGTAATCTACGCTAGTACCAGTACGTTCTGCGAAGGATATATTTCTGTTTGTCATTCAACCACCTTACAAGTTATTGGGAAGTGTTGTAGCCTTGGTATTTCGTGCTCTGTCACAGCAACGTAGAAGAAAAACTCATCCTCTTTATCAAAGATGCAAGGTGCTCGGCCATCTTTTAACTCTACCATCTCTGACTTTGTTACTGAAATATAATCAACCTTTTGTAAAGCCTTTTCTCCACCATCTAAATAAATATCCATGAGTAGCGTAGATACCTTATTTATTGCTGTTTTCTTATAGATCACTTCCATTATTTAACCTCCAACAGCTTATCCAACTTGCTAAGAAATAGTTCCTGATTAGATATAAACTTCTCTTGGTTCATACGGATTAACTTCAACTGACCAATAGCTCCACTCACTAAACCCAATGTACCAAGCATAACTGCTAATACAGGATTACCAAATACAGAAGTTATAGTAGCAATAATTAACATACTCCAGAAGCAAAGGTTAAACCCTTGGTACTGTGCCTCCAAACCAATGTTCTTGGACATTTTAAGCTCTCCAATCTTCTGTTATCTGAGTCCACACTTGCTCTGGTAGATTCATATCGCTGTTTTCCACATACTCGCACCAACCGCCATAATACCCATTACTTGAATTACGGAAGATGATCTCAGCAGAGTCGTTACGCCCACGGATAAGACTGAAGCCATATACCTGATCGTGCTCTTGACGAGTCCTACCATCCTTTTCTATCAGAGAGCTTGCCCAATCTGGTACATCTAATTCAATAACCTCCGTTATCGGTAAACTTCGATTAAGAAAGTTGTAACCAAGTAGAATATCTGCGAACCAAGATTCTGAACAGCAGTCCCCCTCTGCGTAGTAATGTAAGTCACCTTCGTTTGTTTCAAACTTGAGGTAATTCTGATCCCCATTTACATAGATACCCGTAATAATTTTACCAACTAACTCTAACATTCTTTATCCCCCAATATCTCCAAACTCACTTTAACTCCATCTGTAGATAATACAACATCCACATCTGAAATCATCTCATATATATCCGGTGTAACTTCTAAGGCTCGTACACCAGAAGCCATCATAACTGCTGCCACATCTCTTGTCAAACTTGCTACGTCTGGGTAACTCTCTGAGACAGCTTCTAACACATCAGAGAGTTTACCACGTAGTTCTGTCTTAGTTCTTGTTAGTGTCATTCACATTACCTATAAGTCCTAGTTTACGGTTAGTCCAAGGACAATCTTCTCCAAACTCTTTAATAAGGAATTCATCCACTACGAGAGCAGCAAGAACCTCATCATCATACGATCCAAGAGAAACTGGAGTTCCGTGTTTATCCTTTATACGGGATCTCCACTTCTTGCCTTCAAAGCTTACGCCCTTGTAATTAGACAGGCAGTTACTCATCTTGCCTTTGTTACGGGATTGCCAACTCTGATCTTTCCACCCAACATTATCCTTATAGTAGCCTAAGTTAACATTAAACCTATCTAAAGAATAGGTTGGATCGGGACGACTACCAACATCTTTAAGAAATTCCTCAAAAGATTGCCGCCATCTATCACAGACTGTAATGCCGACACCACCATAGTTTGGGTAAGATATATCTGTTGTGTTGTAACACCGAGTTAGCATATTCCTCCAAGCCAAATACTCAGGGGTGCCCTGGTCGTGTTTACCATGGCCACGTTCCGCATAAACAGAATCCCACTTTTCCTTCTGGTATTCAGACAGCATACAACCACAAGAAGTTGTATTTCCTCGTTTGATGTTGTTTGCAAGTACTTCTATGACGACTCCGCAAACACATTCACACAGTACTCTACGGTTCTTGTTATAAACTCCAAGATCCTGTCTTACCGTAAGCTTACCATAAACTTCCCCAACTAATACACTAACCTTGCCCATGATTTACTATTTTAACCCCTTCTCTCCTAAAGTAATCCAAGAACATCACACAACATATGACATGATGTAGGTGAGACTTACCTGACTCGGGATCAAGCTCCTCACCAGCAAGATACGAAAACCAGTGCCTCATTGCAGCATCTACATACCTGATAGGTTCAACATGTTTAAAGTTTCTTGCCCCGTACTTGGTCGCACCCAACTCCAGCACTTCTACAACATCTTCTAGGGTTTTAAAGTCAAGGAGGCTCCAGCGAGCCTTCCCTTGATCATATTTAACCCCTGTGGTTAAATCACTCATAGTCTTCAAATCCATCCAGTTCAAGACTCAACTCATTAAGCTCATCCCGTGTAAGCCAGAAATCAATACCCTTAATAGTTACAGTGTAAGTTACATCCTTAACAATGGATACTAAAGGTGTAGTTTTTACTTTAGGAGGCTCTATAGACTTACTCAAAGTAAACTCTTCTGGTTCTATCTGCCAGTGATCTGAACCATCTAATTTATAAGCTCTCCAAGAAGTTCCCATGTCAAGTGAGGTCAACCGTACAACTTCACCAATATCAAACTCATGGCCATACTTACAGTCAGTAATCTCAACCAAGTCACCAACCTTGTACTCGTAAGGTTCAGCTTCTTCTTTAGGAACTTGACCTAAGAGTTCTGCTACGGAGTAAACCACCACTTCATCCTCTTCATCGTTAAAAGAATAACTTTCTACACAACTGTAGAACACTGTGTCTTTGTCATAGTCTACACCAAAGTATTTATAGTAGTCGTCATTATCTTCCCAATCTGTCTCATATTTCTCAGCACCACTAGCAATAAACAAGGCAAAGATCTTATCAAAGGTATCTTGATCTTTAATCTCTGACATTGGTACACAGCAAGGGAATTTAATCTTAGCTGCAACATAAGGTTTTAGATACTTACTCCAAAAGTCTTTAGAGCAATACTGTGTGTCGTCCCAAGTTGGGCATGAGAAGTAGCAACCGTCATAAGTGGCAACATCTCCAACTTTAACCATATCTTTACGGAAGATTCCAGTGTTAATCACTTCCACTTTATCTCCAGCTTTCAATTCAAACGTCATAGCTTTCTCCTCTTCTTTGTAATGTTCCCAAGTAATAGTACAATTAGTCCTATCTTGGAAGGTGAACCAACAGTTATCATCCCCCGTGGTAAGGTTGCGAAACTTACTACATTTATCACCAGTATCTTCCACAAAAAGTAGAATATCATTGTGGTTGTACATATCTTTAGGTGAGTGTGGGTTGGAATCAATAATCTTAATCTTACTACCAACTGTCAATCCTAAATCACTTGCATAACTCATATTTGTATCTCCTGTTAATTTGTTTGTCTTTCGCTCTATGTAGTCCAACAAGAGTCAGTATAAGCTTCCTTGCTTAGTAATGCAAGCTTTATTCTTCGTAACGATTCTTTAAATAATCCAAAGAAATAAACATAGGCAATCCGAAACTATCCTTAACTTCGTGCAACATCGTTATGCCTCGGAAGTGGTTATTACCTGTGTATCCTTTATACGGCTCCTCAAAATCATAAGCTGCCCCATTGATAATGCCAATCTGATGTTTACCATCTAACGTGGGGCGAATAGCTACATCCAAGCATTGTTTATGCCCCACAACAAAACTATTACCTACGGTCTTCAATTGGTTCATTGCAGTGCCACCATAAGGCTTACCTGTCATTGGATTAGCCAAATAATGAACAAAGAAAATACCTTCAATGTTGATTGGTTTAAGAAATGGTTGTACTTCCCAACCCATCTCAGCCAAAGGTAGGGTGTCTGTTCCTACGAAACCATCTAGCTCCGGCATTTCATCTGCAAGACGATCAAATCTGGCCTCGTGGTTGCCCATACAGAAAACTAATCGCGGATTGTATCCATCTTTCTGAAACTCTGAAAGGAGTAATCGCAAACTATCATTGCCTGCTTCAATATCAGCCTTCAACCTACGACCTTCAAAAGACTTCTTACCTTTATCATAAGACGACAAACTCTCAAAATCATAAGCATCTCCAATATGAACTACAATATCAGGTTTCTTATCAAAGATGTATTTACCAATCCATCTCATGTATTCCAAAGATACATTAGGCTTGGCCTGCGTATCAGCAACTATGCAAATCTTCAAAGGTTTATCTACAACTTCTTTCTTCTTAACGCTGAACCCCAAACCCGCCCACTGGCCTTCTGGGATGGGGAATCCATACTGATTCAAAACACCATTCTCTTCGTTCTTACTCAAGCTTTCCATACATTTTAAGAAACTATCTAAAACTTCCGCATCATCTTCACCAACATCTTCTTCAAGATACTGACTTGGAATTCTAATCAGCTTATCCCCACTGACCAAAGCACTTCTAGTGGGATCATAAAACTTCTTAGCTTTCTCAATGTTCTCTAAGTGTTTGAGCTTATCTGGTGTATCTTCTTTAGGGGCTTCATATCCAAACCCATTAAAGTACTTATCAATAATCTCTTCATTCTCTAGGTGCCACCCTCGGTGAGTGTCCTTTGCTAGGAAATTCTGTATAGTCCTTGCAGGGATACCAAGCTCACGAGAAATCTCATAAGAGCTTTTATTGTTTCCGTAATACTCTTGAATGATCTGCATCTTAACAGAATCATTCTTAAGGTCTTTATTGTATATGCTTGTCAATTATAGTTCCTCATATTTTGGTAAAAACTTTGAACACTCATTTGCAAAATGCTCAGCATCTGGACACTTCTCTAGCTCACCTAGGAAATATAAGATAGTGTGTACTGAGTTATATTCAAGCATCTGGGACAGTAAATCTCGGACAGAAATATCCACGGTTAAATTCATCTATCGTTCACCCCTATTCTATTTTCTAATAATTCTATTCTATTACTTAGAAGGGTAATACACCTAAGATAGATTTCAGCTTCATGGGTGACATATAGAGTAGGTTTCAAGGAAGATCCTAGCTCTCGTAGTATCCTCGCAGCATCTTCAATAGTACCGTGAATGTACTTCTCTTCTATCATTTAAACAACTCCTGCCTGATCTGTATCTTACGTTGTTCTTCATTACTAAGAGGTGTAACACCTTTAGATAACAGCCAATCTTTCTGACCTTTAGCTTTTGAATCAATAATCTTAGTAAACTCTTGTTCAAGTAACCCTTGCTGCCAACCTTCGGGAGTTCTCCAGTCAATACCAAGAGCTTCACATCTTGATTTAGTCTTGTGGTCGGGGATACATAATATCTGCAAGTCGTCAAAGGTGACATCAAGAATACTGGAAGCATAAGGTTGAGCTGCTGCCCACTCAGTAAAACTTCTCTCACCGAGGATATGATCTACCTGTACATCCTGCTCTCTAAAAGTCTTTCCACATATTGCACATCTTTGAAGCCATTTAGTACGAGTAGAGTTATCCATATCAGGGATACGATTCTTGAGAAGGAATGCCATCTTAGTTGGGCAATACATCCACTTCTTTCTTACAGCATCCCTCA
>JAULBU010028509.1:0-17165 GCA_032358235.1 Odonthalia washingtoniensis
AGGTAGTCGAATACAGCCATATGTATGCTGAGTAGTAGCTTTGATGTAGATTCTACAGTAGTAATCCAGGGGAGAGTAGAAATTGTAGACAGTAGTGTATGCAACTAGCAAGGTTTGAATACAGCGCTCGTGGAGTGGCAGTACTGTAGAGAGGTGAGTATGTTTCGTTATGTGCTTACAGAGGTTACGCCTTAAAGGAGAGAGGTGGAGAATGTGACAGTCAAATGAGTGCAAAGGAGGAAACTAAAGGGCGTGCAAAGGAGGACAGATGAGGCGTTCAAAAGAGGTCAGAAACTAGGCAGGGCTAGAGCTAGGGTGACGGGCGCGCGAATGTAGCCGTATTAATACGGAAGGTTCTAGTATATTAATACCCAGGGCAATAAAGACAGTTAAACATTGTTCATTGTAGTAAATGAAAGTAAGCGAGTGAAGATAAAAAGATAAGGGAATGGTGCTGGTGCTGGTGGAATTCCTACAGAGAAATAAGACTGCCCAAAGCAAATCCGAGGCACTGATCCTAGATATTGTACGCGTTCTTAGTAGGCCAAGGAATGTCTACGTGTATATTCGAACCTAGGGCTAGATGTCGATCCCACTGTCTGTCGGTGTCGTGGGTCATTCTTTAGTACAGTAGTCAACTGTAGTTTATAATGTGATGTGGAACACGTGTGGATGGTTCAATCGTGTAACTGAAAGTAAAATATAGTGTAGGTAGTGATCTTGGCGGAAGAGGTCAGTGGATGGGTTCATCAGTCCACCCATTCGCTTGAACGGGACCATGACGAAGTGGACGAAAATTGTATTCGATTCGTGATATACAATTATTCGCATATGGCGGATTGTGTCAATGGTTAAGTTTTGCAGAAGTAAAATGAAGAATATAATCATGTTGGTGGTGGTTTTTGGAAGAAGAGGTAACATAGGAAGAAGCTGTCTTTTAGACACAGGCATTTACGTAAAGTGAGCCGAAGTGCTTATATCAATGATGATTAAGAGCGAAAGAAGGATTGATTCGGTTTGTTGACGAAAACTTGTCATTAACAAGTCTGAAGCTATTTGTGGTCTGTATTTTTATAGTGTTTCTCTCGTTTTTCATTGTAACATCATTTGTAATGATTTATGTTATTATTATTGTGTTAGTATCAATTGTTATGATATTGTTATTGTTGTTGTGTTTTCTTTCTTTCAGAAGATTATCATTTGGATGATTTGTTATTGTTATTATGTTCCATTTTTTTATTGTAACATTATTTCTGATGATTTATGTTATTATTATTTTGATTTAGTATCATTTGTTATGATATTGTTATTGTTATTGTGTTTTCTTTTTCTTTTTTTCTTTTTCTTTTTTATAGTATCAGATGTGATGATATATGTTATTGTTGTTGTGTTTTTATTTTTAGTATCATTTGTTTGATTTTGTTATTGTGTATAATATGATTTTTGATGATGAAGGGTACCAATAATTGTATAAACCGTTTCTTTGATAAACCACTAATATATTTAAAATTCCAAATATATATAAATAAAGCATGTTTAAGTCTAGGAAATTCCACGCGGATTTCTTATAACAAAATGCACAATTGTTAAGAAAAATGAAAGGATGAAATCGTTTCAGTTGTGAGTTGGGTTTCATTTGAAAAACCAGGAAGGAAAGGGGGCAGAATATTGCATAAGCAGTATCGATATTCCAATGCTCTTTAATGGACCATATTTGAACATATAGTTTCCATATCAAAAAAAACAACTGGAAATTAGTTACACAAGCCTCATAAAAAAGATCGGAAAGTTTTGTTAAGTGATCAACCTTGGAGTATATAGTAAAGTGGATAGGTGGATACCCTCAATTGAAGTTATATACTCAGATTGATTTCGATTGTTCGGATTTTTGAGCGGAATGAATCGTTGATCAATGTTTGAGAGAGATGACAGATAGATATTTGAAAGTGGAAGATGATAGTGGACGTCCAAAATTGAAGGTTTATGGAGAGCAAGTAAACGCTTTTAAGAGAAAATGTGAGAGTGGAGGTAATTGAAGTTAATAAATGAAGCTTTCGTTTTTTGTTTTGACTTGTACCAGAAGAAAATTGAATATAAATAATATTTCGATTTTAAGACATGATGAAGAAGAGCTGAATGATTAGAAAAGGGAGTTGGTCTTAAAGAACAATTCGGAGGAATAAAATGGTAAAGAGGAATCTTGAGAAGATTATGGCGTTTAGGAATTGTAGCGGAAGGTAGTAAAACGGTTAAGGATGAGACATTTTGGGAAAAGCCTAAAGAAGTTATGGTACATAAAGAACTAGAAGATGAAGAGATGAGATGATTTGAAATAAATGGAAGAGGTTGCTAAATATGAAAGAGAGAGAAAGAAAGAACTTCTATATGGAGACCTTTTGAAGTTTTGAAAAAGGATAACACATGATGCATGAAAAATAGAACCGTAGCTAACATGATATACGATTTTTAGAGTGAATAATGAGTGATTTTAAACAAAATGGATGTGATAGAATCTCTATATTTTGAATTGGTTGCAGTTCTAGTTGCTGATGAATGTTGAAGTGTATCTAAATATAAAGTAGGAGATAAGATCAATGTTGAAGTTGGCTCAAAGAGTAAAATATATAAAGATGAATTATGTTGAAAAAAAATAGCAAGTGGAGTTTGAGATTGAATCCAGTTGAATATCTGATAATGAAAAGCAATTTGTCGTATTCTTTCTAGATTGTAGATGTTGAAATAGAAGGTTAGAATTCTGCTGTAGAATAAGTTACGAAGCAAGAAGAAGGGTAATGATGTTAACATGTTGTGGAATATTGAGATTTTGTGTACCATTTTAAAGTAATGTACCTTTTCCAAAGATTTCGTCAATTTAGAATCACAGCTGCGGCTTTCTATTACAAATGTAATCACTCTTTGGTGATAAACGAAAAAAGACGATGATAAACAATGGAAGACATATAGAGAAAGGAAAATGAATTGATTTCTTGGTTCCGTTGGTAAACATTCAGGCATAGGTCATATTAAAAGACTTTTCTGTTACATATTTTGAAGAATTTTATCAAGCTCATCAAAATTTGCACGTTCTGTTACATAAAACTCTTCGTTAGCCTTACCGTACAGAAAGCTTGAAGAAAGTTGAAAATGTTTCTCGTAGATATTTGTTGGTAGTGTTGAGGAGCAATTGTGTGTTAATGATTACAATGTATCGTCTGATTCAAGGTCAGGTGGCTTTGGTGAAGATGGTTGGAGTAGAGTCAATGGTGGTATCAGCCGTTCATTAATCAATTCCTGAATTGTTATGATGAGTTGAAAGGCTACAGGATTTGGAGGATCAGGATGCGTAGTACAAAGATACCGTTACGGGTTTGGCGGGAGAAGTAATAGGATTGGTATGAGATGAGTAGATATTGTATCAGGTGTTGGTTTAAGAATTGGTTTTGAATCGTGTGGAGATTTTGATAAAAGTGGGTTGTGAATAATAGGAAATGTTATTGACAGAAAAGCAAGTGCAAGATTTGGTGAGTTAGATGAAGTATTTTGCTGAGTTGCAGAAATTGGTGTTGGTGAAAGTGTTTGGAAGATGGGCTGTACCAATGCAGTAGTATGTTTGATTTTTTCTTTTGAATGTATCGTTGACTGTGGAATTTGCTTATTTGTTCTATTTATTTGGAGCTATTGTGATTCATCTTAGTTTTTTCGGATACAGGCGTTTCAGCAGGGACAGGAGAAGTTTGTGTTTGTGATTGTGATTGTGATTGTAGCTGTTGATGTATGATTTGATATCCTGGTTCTTGAATTATTCGATCGGAAACAGAAGTAACTGGCGGGCTGGGATCTGTAAATATTGGCTGTGTTGTTGTTCGAAGAGGTTGCATTTTGGGTGGATCAATTGTAAGCTGTTATTTAGTGTAAGCATCTGTTGCCATTGGTGTAGAACTTGTGGTGAGAAGAGTAGGGAGACCCGGTGACGGGTTGTTTCAAGAATCTTGGTTTGACTCATCTAAACGGCCTTGATGACTGAAAGCATGAATGATCTGATGATAAACCGAGGGTGTGGTTATGATTTGATCAAGCCAAAGGTGTGTCATCAAAGGATACCTTATTAGGTCTGTTTCAGCTAAATTCAGTTGGATATCATAAAAAACCGATCTCTTATTTCGTGTAATTTTGCTATATCTTGAAGAAATTTAATGGAGTCAGGGGTCATCAAAAAGAAATCTGTGCTAAATAATCGACGATCGTTTGAGAACGGATGTATAAGTTTTCGACGTAGTATTGTGCTACCAAGGCGTAGCAAGTTTACCGAACATTCTTCAGTTATAGGAAAAGTTTCGATAATTTTATGTGCTGCCATAGTTAGCTCTGTAGCTAAAGTTTTAGATATCAGCACGCTTCGAGATCTTTGTAACAATTTCTTGTATCGTGTCATCTTTTCAGCGCTGGAAATTTGGTTTTGTCCCTACCGTGAGATGGGTGGCTTTAGAAAACGAGATGTACCACCGGGCTCAGTTGGTATTGAATGAATTTGGAGCCATTTTTGCTTCGATGGATTCGAGATGGCGGTATTTTAGTAGTCCTGATGATTTATGATTTGTGATTATTGGGATTGGCTTGATTCTCCTTTTTGTCACGTTTGAGTTGCGTATGCGAGGTCAGGATTAGGATTGTCTTATGACACTGGGAGTGACTGAACTTCTATTTTTGGGGCGATTTACAATAAGTGCCAGGTAGTCGAATATGGCCACGAGTACGCTGGGTAGTAGATTTGATGTGGATTCTACAGAAGTAATTCAGGGAGCGTAGAAATTGTAGACAGTAATGTATGCAATTAGCGAGGTTTGGATAAAGGGCTTGTGGAGTGACAGTCAAATGGGTGCCAAGGAGGACTGGTGAGACGTGCAAAAGGGGACAGAAACTAGGCAGGGCTAGAGCTAGTGTGACAGGCGCGCGAAAGTAGCCGTACCAATACGGAAGGTGGGGTGACTTCAAGGTTCTAGTATATCAATACCCGCGCCGATAATGATAGTTAAACTTAGTTTGAGGTAGTAAATGAAAGTAAGCGGGTGAACATAAAAGGAGAAAGGAATGGTGCTGGTGCTGGTGGCATTCCTATAGAGGACAAAAATAAAAAAGCGAATCCAAGACACTAATACTAGATAGCGTAAGCGTTTGTGATAGGCCAAGAAAGTTCCACGTGTATATTCGAACCTAGGGCTAAATGTCTATCCAACTGTCTGTTCGTGTCGTGGGTCATTGTTTAGTACAGTTGTCAATTGTAGTTTAGAATGTGGTGTGGCACTAGTGGGGATGGTTGAATCGTGTAACTATAAGTAGAATATAGTGTGGGTAGTGGCCCTGGCGGAAGAGGTCAGGGCCTGGGTTAATCAAAACGAACCTCCAAAATTCACGTGGCCTAGGAAATGTCACATCCACCTAAAAACCACGCCTTTTGAATGTTGGAATTCAGTTACCAAAACAAAGACGCATCTGATTTGCGGCGGGGAGTTCGCAAACCTACAAAAACGAGTTGAAAAGTGAACAGACGTTTCGAAGAGGGTCTTGTCCGCTAGCCAGAGGTCTAGCAGTATTGGTATCAACTATGAGAGTAACTCAGGCCAATGATAGATCATTCTTTCATCGCGAAATCAAAATCTCCCACCGTGTCAGTGGTGGAAGCCACAAAACGGTTTCGTTCAGACGTCAAGGCTCTAGTAGAATCTGAAATGTCACCAGAAAACTCTATCCTTGACATGAGGACAGAAACAACTTCTCCTTTATGGGCAACAAGGTACGAAAATAATATTACCATCCAAACCTGCAGTAATGTAATCCCACGGAATTTCTCGACGCTTGGGAAGATCTTCTCAAGAATCCATACATAACTACCCATTACCATCGACAGCGTGGTGTGCAATGCAATTCAATTCCAAAAAGAGGAGTAAACAAGCTCTAAAGGGTGTTCAGGGACCTTCGGTTCGAGTTACTCGAATTATTAGTAGTCACTGAAAAGAGGATGTAAGATGAGGATTGAAGTAAATAGGTGGTTGTCATGCTGGCGTGTGTAAAACGCAGATGTAACCGCTAGACGACGCCGGTAGGATGCATGTAGAGTGCACCTATAGAATATTTGTGCAATGATCCAACACCCTCTCTGTGAGGATGGAGACGTTTAGACTGGTCATTCGTGATGACGGGGCTAACGGTCGCAGGCTCGTGTGCTCGATTGTGAAGCGTTGTAATTGGCTAACGTTGGCGGAGAGGACGGTTTATCAGAACCGAAAGAGCTTTGTCGTTCACGACGAATGCAACTTTAGGGGTAGACGAACACAGGAGAACAATTTAATTTATTATCATTAAGAGAATTTAGGGCTAAACCTCCCCTCAAGTAGTCTCCATCCATCGTCTAAGGGCGAAAAGGGAACATCCTATACACGTGGATCAGTGAGATACTGTAATTCGTGTACTTTAGTCGGGAAAACACGTGGCCTATGATTCACATGATGGAGCTAGGGCAACGCAGAAAACGGGACAAGCCTGACAAATAACACATGACAAGGTGTTACTGAGTGTCAAAAAGTGTTTCAACTTGGAATTGAGCTCAGATTCACTCAGCTGACGTCCCATTGCAACACAAGACCTCCTTATCAATCCTGAAGCGCATTGCTTGAACCACTTGAAAAGTTTCATAATCGTTTTGTAGAAGGTTTTTGGATGAGCAGAAATTCCAATCGATGTAGTCTTCGCGAACCTTTCAAAATTCTTGGAAATCTTTAGCCACAGTACATATGTAGATTAACATACCTGTCCTCTTGCGTGCATAGTTAGCCGTATTAGTCGTAATTATGCTCCTGTGTTTTTCATCGGCATACAAGCATCGTTTCCGATAATCAGTTTCGCAACTTTTTCTTTGTTTGTTTTCGATTTTTGTTTGAGTCTTCCTCTTTGTTGAGCTTTTCCACTTGATGAATGTTACCAGTAGCAGAATAAATGAATTGGTCTGTTGTTTTTATATTTACCAGCTGCGCTGTGTTTCAGCGTGCCACCTTTTTTCGATTGAGCTAAAATTCTATCAGACTCCACACTCTCATGGTGGAGATTTCTTTTCTTTCCTCTTTAGTTTATTTGTTTGCTTATGGGCCTCGTTGGGTGGATGGGATAATAACGCCGCTGTCATGGAGGAGTTTGTTCATTCCCTTATGCGTATGGTAAGCAATCAGTTTATCGTGATGTTGGTCCTGATTCTGGTCCTACAGTTGTTGTTAATCCTCCCTTTCCACCTATTGTGGCTGGTAGGGGTTCTATTAGTTATGCGGATGTTGTATGTAAGTTTATCCGGGGGTCTTGAGTTGATGAGCACCACTTCTATGAGATTTAGGGGGCGTTACGTGGTTATACTGGCTTTTGACTTTCTTAGTCCATCAATGGAGTATTGTTCACCAGTACTGTTTACTATTGTTAGTTACTTGACTACCTCTTTGATAGAGTTCGATGAGTTGGGCTTCTCTAAATTACGGCGTCCTTTGTTGTATACCGGGGTCAGCTATGCAGTTGATGTTAGATTGCGTAACACCACCCTCCCGTAGGTTCTCTAAAAGAGTAAGGTATTGGATTTCTCTTTCTAGAGTTTGACTTTTCTTTTGAACCTCAGCCAGATGAATTATCTGCTATGTTTTTGTCACCTCTATTTGTTTACGGGTATGTTTTTTGTTTTTTTGGTGCAGTTGGTGGAGTTAGTCATGGTGGTTAAGTTGGGTATGATGTTGTGGGGCACCATGGTTCGTGTGTGTGATGTTGACATCCGACTGTTGGCCGGAAAATTTTGAAGAACGATACGCAGTATGTGGGAAGTTTGGCTACTACCAGATGGTGTGCGTAGGTTGAGAGAGGTTGTGTTGAGTTGCATTATGTTTTCCGTTCCAGAAAATGTTCCGTATTTGTTACTGCTCTCCATGTGAAGAGATATTTCCCGTGTTGAAAGTACGTGATGTAACTATGTTTTGTGGCGGCCAGCGTTCCAAAGTTATGCGTGTGTTGTGTGCTTCAAATACCGGTGAAGGAAAGAATTTTTCCTCGCTTATAAGCAGTGTTGTGATATATTCACGTTGGTGGGAGTGATGCTAGGTTGGAGTCGTAGTTCGTTTCGAATTGCGTATTCGTCCCCTGTTGTCGTTGTCATTTTGGCGCCATACGGTGAGTTTTTTACATTTTTCTAGGAGGCGTTTTGGGATATCGGCACACCACGTGTGAAGTAAAAACCAATGGGAAAACTGCAATAATTTGTACGTAATCATTTCAGAACTTTTCTGATGTTATAACTTTGTTGATTTTTTGATGAAATTTGTATGATGATTTGGATTGTGGTGAAGCGTACAGTGGGCTTGAAGTTGTGGGGAACACATTGTAAATTGATTCCACGGGAGTTCGCGATGACTAGTTTCCCATCTAATTTCAAGTGTTTTTTTGGGTCAGTTAAGGCTGAAATCCAAATCCAATTGCCAATTTTTTGTGTGTGTGACGTGTACAGTAAGATTGTAGTTCACGGCCAGTACGAATCGGTTTCTTTGAGGGTTCGGGGTAGTGGGCGTTGGTGACGGATTATTTTGTCAGTAACGCATCCACTATTTGACCAAATTGCATGTTTTTTCATTTGGTTGTTGGTCGCGGCCACCAATTTGGTGTCTGTTAGCCTATTTATGATGCCTTCATCCCTTGATGGAGGTGTTAATTTTCAGCAGGTAATTAACTCCAGGCCGTTTATTATAGCTCAAAACAGCTTTTTTGGCGATAGATGTCTGATGAGCTCCCAGGTGTCCTCTCCCAGGGAATATCCGTACCAGCGAAGCTTTTAATTTGTCAATTCAATCCCTGAAGTTGTGTGCTGCTCATTTGTATTGGTACCGTGGTAGACTATCGTTCAACAACATATTCATTTGCTCCTGTAGAACGTTGGTGGTTATTTTCCTCCGGTCTATTTCTTTCTAGTTTCCCAGTTGGGGTCGGTTAATCCGCTGCTTGTTCCAATATTTCGTCAACTTCTGCATATTTTTTTAATGTATCCTTTATTACGCCTTCCATTTCATCCATAGGGGCTTCTGAAGTATTACGGTTGAGACGCCTTGTTGTTCGACTCGGCGTGTCTCGAGTTCCCATGGCCGTGACTGAGTATTACTCAAGTGTTATCTCTTCGACTCGTAGCGGACATATGGCTCAATGAATCTACTCCAGGGTGTATGGTCCTGGTGCCAAAACTATCCGGGATAATGAAACTTTCTCCACCCATTTTTAGAGTCGTTCAATTACAACGGTACTACCTGTTACATCATCAACTCTGTAGCGTCTGTCTGCCACCGAAGCCAACTTGTGTCTGTGTTTACTTTCACCCCGTCGTTCAACGCCTAAGAATACCCAGTAGTCTGGTAAGATTTTCTCCATATGTCACCTTAGGCTATTTTCGTAGTTCCGTTTAACATGCTAGTACCCGGTTGAGCATAAACTTTCCCTTCCGACTGGCCGTTTCCAACCATTTCTTCCAAGTATCCACGCCCTATTTTGGACTGTTTTACTTCGATTTTTCTTCTTTCAACGACAGCGATTGCGGTGGTTGTGTGAAAAACAGCTCGAACGGGGTCGCCTATATGTGTGGCTGGCAATTGTAGGAGTACTTTAGTGCGTCGCTATGGAGGTCCCAATCCTTGGGATGATCACCCAAGTAGCTGCGTATTGCGGACTAAATGGTCCTATTTCATTGTTTTATTTGTTCATTCATCCGGGGATAGTTAGTTGTGGTGAAGGCGTTATGAATGTTCAAAATCGTGCAAACTTCCTGAAAGAACGTCGCGGGGAAGAATCCTCTGATTTCGGGGATGCTTCCCTTCTGAGTTCCGTAGTTGAAGACCCATTCGACTACGAAGTACTTTCCCACTTCGGCTGCTGAAAACACCTTAATTGATACGGTCTTTTTTAGGTTGGCAAATCGGTCTGATATTACCAAGATACATTGGTTTCCGCGTGCATTTTTGATCAATTAGGCCAAGATGTTGATGGATATGGACTCGAGCGGATCCTCTTCCAGAAAGAATTAAAGTTCCGTGGAAATCTTACGCAATTTGATGTACTTATGTGCGGAATTTGAGAATCGTCGTGCTGTGTCGTAACAAGAAACTGTTCATATAGGCCCGTAGCTGTGACGTCGTACTATCTGGTATAGTTTACTTCCTTCTGGATAAAATCCGAGTTTAGATTTATGATGAATATTCAATATTCATGTCTTTAAAGCACGAGGGAGATAATTTCAGGTCCGTTTTCACCTTTCCGGATTAGTTGTCCGTCGTCATTGCACCGAATGTTTGTAAAGCCCTCTACAAGATTTGGACATATTTTACGACTAACGGAGTTGGACTGTTATGTGACGAGTAACTCCTCCGTTGATATTTGTTGAAATGAGGAGTCGGACTGTGTCGGACGCGTCAATGTCGCGAATACGGCATGGGCTGAAGAATCATCCAAGTCGTGTAAAGTATGCTACTCATGGACATTGTACGTGTCCATCTGGGTGTAATGGTCATTATACCTTCATAGGAAATTGTATTTCTAGGTGCTGCTATTGTCTTCCAGCATAGTGCATGTTGGAAGATCTTCTGCTTTGTCCGAAATTATGTCCATGGATGTTTTAAATTGCAACAAAGTGTCTTTCTGCGTGTTGGTCTATCCATTCTTTTATTGAGTGTAAAAGTAGAAATCTTCCAAGCGCAATCAGCAGTGCATAAGTCTGGCTGATGTATCAGTGATGGTAAGGAACCAGTCAAGTGCAGCGTGTTCTGTGAATATGACAAACCTCTCATAAGAAGATATGGGCGAAGGATTTTAATAGCCCATACGACAGAATACATTAGGGTTCGGTTTCATAGGTTCCTTTCTCAAATTGGTTCAATGAACGCAGCCAATATCCAAGAAATTTTCGTTTCCCATTTCGTTGGGTTTGGAAGAGTGCGCAGCCGACTTTGTAGTTTCTTGCGTCTGTGCCAGCCTAATAAAGTAAGTTGAGTTGAGGTAAATCCAGTATTGGTGGTGTGCAGATGGCTTCTATTTGAGAGTAAAATTATTGAAGCCAATCATCGTTCAAGTTGGACGAGCCTGAATTGTTCTTCTTAATCAGCTCATTTAGTTTGATTGCTGTGTTTGTGAATTTTAGTATGAACTGTCTGTAGAACTTTAAGAGTTAAAGGAATGGTCGCAATTCCGTCTTCTACGTTGATGGATTAGCTTCCCGGTGTGAATCCATGTTTGTGCGATCTATCTCTAGTTCCCCTGATTTCATTACATGTACGAGGTACGCGAAGATACTCGTGAAGAAGTGGCATTTATTTATCTTTAAGGTGATTACTGCTGCCAGTAGACAGGTTATAATATAACAAGCATGCTTTATTTGTTCGTGTGCCGTCTTGGCGTAGATTATTACGTCGTCTAAGTGGATGATACAAGTATTTCATTTGAAATTGGTAAATATGACGTGCAATCCTCGTTGAAAAGTCGCGAATGCATTTGTAGGCTCGAATTGCATTCAGTTCTATTTGCACGTGCCCAAGTGACATATAAACGCGGTTTTTGTTTATCATCTGGTCTAATTGGGACTTGCCAATAGTCAGAGTATGCGTTTAGAGTTGGAAATATCTTGGCAATTCCAAGTGTGTTGATACACTCGTTAAAACGAGAAAGTGGGTAACTGTCTTTCACGGAGGCTTAGATTATCTTCAAATAGTGCATAAAAAAGTAATCACACCATATCTCCTAGCTACGCAGAGGAATGGAGCTGCCAATTCAAAACAGGAAGGTTCAATAACTTCACACTTGGGCTGCTTAGCAACCTCTAATTGCTCGAGTTATTTTGACATTGGTGTCGCGCGGTACTGTGGTTATTTGAACGGCCTTGTGCGCAGGAGTCTATCGATGGCGTGTTCAGTGAAGTTTATGTTCCCAACCTTCCGAGTCAAATTGGCTCTTGTTTTGTCAACATTGTTTTGCTTTCGTGACGGTGCTCCTCGGGTATTTCGAGCGGGACTTCCTCCGCCTTTGTTGGCGTTCAGTCTTGTTCCAAGTGCGACTCGCGAAGGTCTGAGAGATGTTTTAGATCAATGTCAGGTCTCTGCCGGATCACTGATGCTTTTCAAAAACGGAAGGTAGTTTCTTTGATGCACAGGGCTCAGGAATTTTGCCAAGAATCTGAGCATGTAACATTTTTGCCTCGGCAATCGAGTTTGGATGTGGAACTGCGCTGGAAATTTGTTTATTGATAAGCAGTAGCTTTGACTGTCGTCCAAAGTCGACGACTAATATCCGGAACCATTTACCGTCCGGTACATCAGCAATTTCTGCGCCGATTAGACATTTTTTGTAAGGCCCTCCTCTTTGCGGGTATGTAGTTCTGCTCTTCTGACGGCGGGAGAGCGTCCAAGAGTCTCTTGTTAGGCTCTGTGACTATGGGTACAGTTATTGCATCTTCCAGTTCAACTAACCGCCTTCGCGTGTGAGTTTCCTGGACATGTTTGCTGCAGAAGTCAAAACAGAGGATGATCGACGTTGTGAGTGGGTCGGCCACTAAAAATTTCAACATCTCCGACTAGGAACCAAGTTTTGCTTCCAGCGTTATAGTTCCTAACATTGTCGTGGGTCTATCATTCGCTCCTCGTATATTGCTCGCCCCTTTGAGGGGCTTGTCGAATCAATTATTTGGAGCGAACATTCGTGTGACGAGGAATATGGCGGAGAATGATGGCAGTAGAAAAGGCAGATGACGTTGGTGAGGAGGGATGATATAAATGTCGGCGGGAGATGCCGAACACGAAACATGAAATTGGTTAAGAGAGATGATGGATATGGCGGCTAGAGACGCAAAATGCAGAACATGACGTTAGTAAAGATTTAGTATGGAAATGGCATCCATAGACACCGAAGGCAGAAGGTGACGTTGGTAAAGAGGGATGATGTAAATGGCGGCGGGAGATGCCGAAGGCGTGAGATGACGGAAAGGACGGGGAACGCTTGCAGTGGCACAGGATGATAAAGATGGCGACGGCAGCCTAGGATGTCGATGCAACTTTATGTTGAACGATGATACATGGGAGGACGCAGAAGACGAGAGGACACGGAAGACTCAATCATGAGATGGTAACGCACGTGCAAATACATACACGGAGCAAGAGAGAATAATACGGGTAAGGAAACTCAGCAGTAAAGGAGTACAGGCGTATGGACTGACGCTGTTGAAAGAACTAAAACCTCGTATGAATGAACAAATGTGAATGGATGGTAATAATAATATGTTTAGGGCAACGCATTACAACCGTACTGTATTATGAACCTACCCCATGTCACCTACAAACTGTATAATAACGACAAGAATTCTACACATGGTAACTTAGACTGTCACCATTTTACTGCACTACTAGATCTCCTCCGCGTTTTCCACACGTGAACAAACACTTGAAATTCTTGAATTCGAACCATGCTCTATATTTAATAAAGCTTCTAATTTAGGAATCCACTAAATTTACAGATCAAATACACGTGTCGTGGAGCACTCCGACCGATCTCAATCAGTATAATACTTAACCTACTTGCCATGAATCAATACAATACAGAATTATAGCATTTATTCCAACATAAACAGAACCCCAGCTTTTGAGCGATCAGACGATATCGAAAAATAAAATCGAAACTAACAACGAGAGACCACTGTCAAAACAAACCCTCGGTCTGGTTAGTCTTTGTCGGTAGGAGCACAGTGGTCCACGCTTAATCGCGTCCGGGCTACTATTGACTACAGAAAGGAGTTGACGTAAGATGCAAAACGTGCCTTTGATCCACAAACTTTCTGCAAAGATACTTAGTTGTATCTAGGCAATTGGATCCACAGACCTCCTAGGGACCCCGGCTAATCAGATAATTAACAGTTGAATTTGTACACATTATACTTTATAATTTTTGTCTTTTCCTAATCAAAGTTGGATTTCATTTGCGTAGTGGCCTGATTTGACAGGGCTTGATGGGTTTCTTCGACCCATACGGTAGATTTAACCATCGAATGAAACTGGATTCAGCACCGGTATTCAGGACTGCAGAAAACCGTCTATTTGAACGTTACAATAATCCAATATCGGTATACTCTTGATAGTTTCGTCTATGCAGTACGAATATCGCACCTTGTGCGTCTTCACAATTTTCTTTCTGGCACGGCATTTTGAAGAAGCGGAAGGTGTCTGTTAATGATGGCGATGATGGCGTGGGTGCGGTGGGATCAAAAAGGGGGGAGACAGAGATTTCAGAAGGAGTCTGTAGGCTACTAAAACTTTTCTTCATTGGAAAGAAGGTGATTCAGGAATTCCTCGAATCGGTTTCCCTCAGTATTTTCTTGGTTTTAATCGCTTTGTACCGTTCTGAATAGTTATCGTTTTTCTGGCTTGTAGTTAACGCCACTTTTCAATGCGGTATGTGGTGTGGCAAGCGTATCTTCTGAATTACTGGCAGCTTCTAATAGTTCGTGATGACTTGCTCCAGTTCGGAGAATTTTAGGTGACACGTCTAATAAACTTGGTTGAACTAGTAACATTGGTAACAAGTCAATGTTGTGATGTCTAGTCGTTTCGTCTGTTGGAACTCCTCCACAGCACAGTTGAGTGTTGATAAACGTCCGTGAAATTTTACGTATCCGGGTCTGATTGTTTTGCATACAGATTTGTTTCTTCCTCTGTCAACATTGATGACAGGTCATATTTATTCACCGACTCGTCCGAGCGAGTATATTAAACTTAACCGACTATTGTTGGTCCAAATGATGGTCGGTGAGTTCTTCCGTGAAGTGTACTTCACGTGTGGTTTTCGCACCCCAATTTAGTAGATTCAGTAATGTTGAATTCCGAGCTCCAACTCTTTGTACTCTATAAGGTTCGCCACAGTCTTGGTAAAAACAGACAATGAGATCGCATTTGAACTCCTGAAGGGGTTCATTTTCCGGAAGCGTGCGACAATTATTCGAGTTGTTGGTGCCAATTCATTCACAAAGAACGTCATATTTTCAAGCTCATCATATACATTACCACAGCGATATACCACGTCGTATAATCAAGGCGGGAAGACCTGTTCTGATTCGTTAATCAACTGCAGAGTTCCTTCAAATTTATTCACCGCTTCGCTCATGGCTGTGGATGTAGCATACATTATTTATAGCGAATGAACGGCCTTGGTCCAACAGGTGACACATCCCTAGTGGTCTCCGATTCTTGTCATTCAAAATTGTTTCGCGGCCTTTCCCGTAAGGAACTCGTAAAGGGGCCACTTATTTCTGCGTACTGGTAAGTCCAGGTATGTCACATTCTTTTACCATCCTTAAGAGGAAAGAAAAGTCTAATATTCGATTGTCTCCCGAAAATAGTTGCTCCTTCATGGCCAATTACAGGCTCTTCAGGAGTCTGCATAACTCACCACTGGATTAACTGTCTCGGTCTCGGCTTGTTCTTGACAAAACTTAATATCTGTACGACATCAACTGGTCGAATTATGGATTCGATGACTTAAACTTGGTCAATCCTTGGTTTTTAGGGCCGTCCTCACGTTCCAATAACGGTACAGCCAGATCGATAATCTGAAGGTCCGGGCCTGTTGTTTCCTCGTCCTCTTCTGAATATGAGAAATCTTGGTTGATCCGCCGGACAGATTTTAACGGCACAAGCGTGACAATTGAGATATCTTTTTTTCTTTACGTGATGTAACACCATTCACCATTGAGGCACTCTCAGATGGGTGAAGTAGGCGTTGAGATTCGTCTTCCGGACCCAGTGCGGTATTAAAATCTATGTCTCTTGTATTTTGATGAACCTATAAAATCGAATGTTGTTGTAGTGCAGTATTGTGCTCCAAGAGTGCGCTGAAATTCGGACAGAAAGATTTTCCGGCTTCGGCGATGGACTCCGTTGGATAGAGTACCTTTTCAGCATAGATTGACTAATTTCAGTAAGCTCTTCGTAGAAGTTTTTGAACTCCTCCTCGACTTTGGACTTGCAAGTGAGCTCCTGTTCGAGACGTGTTTTACGTCTGTTACTCTTTTCTTGAGGTCCGCAAATTCTTCGCCGCAAATTTCTTGTATGGTTGCATCAAGATTTCGTTGGCCGGGTGACGGTACAGGGTTGTCCACAGAAGCAGTTCTTGATTCTATGTAAGATGAAATACGCTCTTCCGATGGTAGACTAACGGTCACTGATCCGGTTTTCTAAGCGGGGTTTTGGTATGCCAGTAATAGTGTTATCCATGTTGGTTCAATTGGTACCTACTTGATTCTAGGCTGGGACACCATATGTAGTGGAATGAACTCCCAAAAAGGGAAGCGAACGAGACACCATAGGGTGTTCGGTACCTTTTGTTCTATGTACCTCGTATGAATCGAACGCCATCCAAAAGAGTAGGTAATATGAGAACTGGAGCAAATAGTTGACTGTCGTCCCGGTGTGTGTAAAACGCAGATGTAATCTCTGGATGACGTCGGTCGGATGCATGTAGATTGTACGTCAAAACGTGTTGTGCGATGGTCCAAGACCTACTCCGTGAGGAGGGAGGCGTGTAGAGCAGATACCCGTGATGAAGGGGATAACGGTTGCCGGTTCATGTACTTTCGTTTAAAGCAGTTTGGTTGGCTAACACTTGCATAGCAGACAGTCTATCAGAATCGAAAGAGCTTTCTAGGTCGCGAAAAATTCAAATTCGGGGGTAGATGGAATCTGAGAAACACTTGTGTTTATCATCATTAAGAGACTTGAGAGCGAAAAAGGCTCTTAAGTAGACTCCACCCGTCGCCTAAGGGCCAAATAAGAACGTTCTGTACATGTGTATCAGTAAGGTACTGTAATTGATTTACGGTAGTCCGGAAAACACGTGGTCGATGATTCAAATGATCGTGCTAGGCTGAACGCAGGAAACGTGACACACGTGACAGAGAAACCGTGACCAAGTGTGATAAAGTGTTTCAACCTAGAAGTGAGCTCAGAGTCACTCAACTGACGTCTGATTGCACTACATGTATTACCCCGTCGAATGTCCAACTAAGCCGCGTTTCATCGCAGGAAGAAGCAAAAACTCCGGAAAGAGTACCAATATTGTCAACTTGTCCGTACCGG
>JAULBU010028520.1:0-17164 GCA_032358235.1 Odonthalia washingtoniensis
AAACGCTCAACACATTCCTACGTCAAGTAACAGGAATGAAACCAAGCGGTGCTGACCGATGCATGTATACAAGATATAATAATGGGAAACTGGAGATCGTCATCTTAGTATATGTAGATGAAATATTATTGATGGCACCCGATGAAATGATTTTGAAAAACGCGAAGGAAACCTTGAAGCGTAAATTTAAAATGAAGGACATGGGAATAGATCGATGGTATCTAGGTATGAACATAGTTGATGATCACAAATGAATCACCATAAATCAGAGACTCAGTACATACAAAAGATCTTACAAATATTCAAAATGGAGGATGGAAAAGAAAATTTAATCCACATAGCGGCAAATACAGACTTTAAGAAGTTGTCATTTCCGAAACAAGATGACAAACCTAAACACTGCCCATAAAGGTAAGTGATAGGTAGCTTGTTGCATTTGAGGATATGTACAAGGCCGGATATATCACTAGCAGTGTCTGAGTTATCTAGATTCGTGTCTAATCCACGACAGAGACATTGGAAGGCACTAAAACACCTCCTGAGGTATATAAAAGGAACTAAATGATATGGATTACACTATATAAAGAAGGGATATGGAAAAGAACTGGCGATATATGTAGATGCATCATGGGCCAACTGTTTAACGACAAGAAGATCAACCACAGGAATTATAGCTTATTTAGGTGATCATGCGATAGACTGGAGCTCACGAAGACAAACGTTGATTGCCCACAGCACAGTGGAAGTTGAATACATCACGGATGACTCCGCTACACGAATGGTAGTCTGGCTACGATTATTACTAGAAAATCTTGGATTGAAACAGAAATTTTCAACTGTAATGCACGAAGACAATGCTGCATGCATAGTCCCTTCCAGAGGGGATGGAAGGTTCGTACAGTCAAAGCATATTGACATTCGCTGCCATTACATACAAGAGAAAATTGGTGACGGAGCTATTATTTTAAAATACATTCAGACTGATGATCAGGTGGCTGACATTTTGACCAAGACACTCGCCACCATGAGGTTAATTAGGTTCATGGAACAGATGGTAAGCGAAAGGCTAGGGCAGACCGGGGATGAGAAGACGTTTTAAAAGAGTTGGTCGATGGGTGTATGCATGTGCAGCCTAGTGACAGGGGAGTGTCCATGATTTGCATAGAGGAGCGCACAAATGTTTTTTGCTTGTTTATTTCAAATGAAGAGACACTACCGATGAGCAGGAGAATTGGAAAAAATATTTGTTTGTCTATTTGTTTTATCTGTTCATACACGAACCGGTATGATGGGAAAGGTACATTGAATATGATGTGGTATTACTGACAAGTATCATGTACTGTCATATCATCAAATTTACAGTACCGTCGTCGTCTATTAGATAATCAGATAGATTATATACATCGAAGAGTTTCTCCATTTCCTTTCATATTTAAGACCAAAACACCTGTGACAGTTGGATGCTGGACTGTCCAACCAATCTTGAGTTAAGCATTCAATAAAGACACCTTTGTTACAAACACGAGAACCAAAAGCAAAGCCGTACGAACGTTTGACCCTGATTAAACAATAACTATCCTACTATTCAACAAATACTTTAACATAAATACTAAATGATTAATTTTTTGACCCATTTTTTGGCTTCTTCAAATAAACGAATCTTTCAATGTAAAGAAAGAAAATTAATTTTCTATACTTGTCTAACTTTCAAGTTAAAAGTTTTGAATTAATTTAAATTAATTCAACATTCATCAAGTTGATGAAAGAAGCACAAGTTGAGTCACTGTACAAAACGTCCCGCAGTACCGCCGTCGTGATTTCAAATTTTTTCGTATAAAAAGGGAATCGTAGTTCTAGACGCCCGTGCAGTGCTATCTGTGCACAGCCAGAATCAGACAAACAAGGTTTAACAATATGATTCCATCGAAGTCAACAATCAGTGGTAATCGAATCCGGGACTTGTTTTCACCAAAGACCCAACTGATAAAAATATGTGGAATTGCAGATGTGAGAAAAAGCGGAAAATCTGCGGAACCGGTTACACAAATCTCGTCAATCACGGTAGAGAGATACACCCAGACGAATTCAAGTTGGCAACATCTGGTGCTACAACAGCTGATGCATCCTCCAGCCAAGCGGTGACTTCTTCGAACGAACAATTTTCATGGAAGAAAAAATGGTTTGAATATATCATTCACGGGCTGCAGCCTTTCACCGTTTGCAAAAATAGAAATGTTTCGAACCGCATTAAATATCAGTCTATTTCGGTCAACACTGTTATGAAATACATTAACAAAATGACTATCGTAGTTGAAGAAAAAGTGACCGCATTACTTCCGGAAGAGTTTGCCTTGATTTTTGATGGTTGGACAGGAGGCGACACACACTTTGTCGCAATTATTGCCACTTTTCCGTCAAAGGAAGAAAATGGTTATTCGTCTGCTCTCCTTTCCTTTTCCCCATTGGAACATGAAGAATGTCAATTCGCTGATGAGCATATCGAATTGTTTACTTTCGTCCTGAAACTCTTCAAAAAATCATTTTCGAACGTCGTTGAAATCATTGGTGATAACTGCACTACAAACCGAAAGTTTTCGAAATATCTTATCTGCGCGTTAATTGGATGTGCAAGCCATAGGTTTAAATTGGCGGTACAGAACATGGTAAAGGAGGAAGAGGACACAATTTAATGTGTGCGTAAAATTATGAAGGCAATGAAACATCCCTCCAGGAGAGCGAGATTAAGGGAGCACACTGGACTAGCTCCTATGGTAAGTAATGTCACTGGGTGGTCATCATTTTCCCATATGCTAAAAAGGTTTGCCGAAATTCGGTAATATGTTCCGCTTTTGCAGATTCCAGATATTGCAAATAGGTTTTACTATGTTTCATGATTGTAGAAGTTTATATTCAATTGAAATTTCCCTGTGGTACATCTTTCGCACAGTTATCGCCCATTCAAATGTCTAAAAGTTCAATACGTGGGTACGGGATAAATTTACAAAAGGTGTACCACATGGAAATTTTATTTGAAAGTCATGTCCGATATTGATAATAAAAATTAGTTTAGGTTGAATTTTGAAATTATATATTTTCTTCTGACATTGGTACAGGGTTTCAATTAGAGATATAATAATTTACTTTTTAAAAATATTCTACTCTATATAGAACATGTTTCGTCTTCCGCGCAGACGATGAGTCTGGGGCCTAGTTGGTTGAACCGCAATTAAGTTTGTAAATGCCGTGGGTTCAAATCCCGCAAGTATAGGATTCAAGAGGAGCATGAAATTATTTCTGTAGTCAATATTATAATCGTTAAAGTTTAAGCGTGGTAGTTAGAAGTCCCTAAAAAAGAATCACCCCCTTGAAATAAGATTTAATTCAAGACGTCAGTCGCGACATCGCACAGTGTACAATTCCGAGAACGTGTTCATCACGGGGGCTTCCTGGTGTCTAAAACATATTTAAATATTTTTTATAAACATGACTCAGATTGAAAGACTCCTACTGTTAAAGAAAATTCATTTATCAATATAAAGCAGGCATAAAACCCCATAATATTTTATTATTATTATGTATTTACACTAAAAATCATGCATCAGTTAGATTATTTAAAATTGGTCCAATATGATGAACAATATATGTTTTTTCGATATAAATGTCCATATTTGTGGCATACGTCCAACTTAATTTGATTAAAATTTGCATGTGGTATAAAATTTGTACACTTACAACATTCTGAAGTTGAAGGTGGGAATTGTACAAACGGTGTACCATATGCAAAATTTAATCGAATTCATACTATAAGTTTCGCGGGATAAATAACTAAACTCGGGTACTGTAGAACAATACTATTGTATTATTGGATTAAATTTGTTAAGATGCAACAGAGATATTATTAGAATAAGTTTTTTTTAAAAAATGGTCCATAAGAGATAATATTAGAATAAGTTTTTTTACATTATTTAATGGGCCATAAGATGTAAGTACTATATGAACTTCATGTTTTGCTTCAGAAGCATAACGTGTATTACATATTGTACTTATACTTCATAAGTGTTTTTTCAGCGAATGATAATTTTATCAGCCCGAGATATATGCCCCAACCACTCGATGTTTAATATTTTATTTAATAGTCGGTTTTTTAACTACTGGTTTTGGGCAATCATTTCCATGACTATGGACCTCACTTTTCGTTACAATCCAATCATTATGTTGGATGTAGTTTCTGGAAAGTAAGGTTCACTTACAACCCTTTTGTTCACGAAAACAAGTGTACATGTGTCTAATAATGCCTTTCTGTTTAGACTCATGATTGCACCTTAAATTGCAGTATTGATCACGAGACTTCAGGCTCTCAACGTACAGGGTTGGATCTAAAACTGGAATCCCAAATTCTCTTATGGATATGTCATGGTGAATTCTAAGCCTTGATTGGATGAAAAGAATGTCTGAATCTGATGTAGAGCCGTCTGCAGTTACGTATCGAAGTCGTTTACTGCATATATGAATGGCAATATCGCTGTCATTGAAGCATATTTGGTACCTGATGTTGTCTCCAAGTACCTTAAACGCATCTTCCATCATTTTTAAATATGTGCAAACAGCACATGTTCTGGATATCTCAGCTATCTTGGCAGACTGTGAACCATTTATGTATGGAAAGACTATAAGGTCTCCAACGGACAAAGAGAAGGTGCATATCTATGAAATTACATAAAATCCAGAACTGTATGAATCTGTTCCGACTGTCCATCCAAGTTAATCTATCACATAATTTTTGGATTTAACATCCCATTTTGAATTACCCCTTTTACCCCATTGGCCAATTCACCGCCGTCATGTTAACCCCCCTCCCGGCTGCAGACAAAGCCCTTATTGCGTGATCAAACCGTTTTAGCCGATCGAATCGACATTACTCGATGACCTTTCAACATTAATTTTTTTGCAATAAAAGTAGTACGTACAGTGGCCACCATTTACTATACATATATAGTTCAACTGAACATGTATACAATTTCAATTAAATTTAAAAAACATTGAAAGCAAAAAAAATTAATTTTTAATTTACATTTTTAAAACGTGTGACGTTGCTGAACAACTTTTCGGTTACATTGCCCAAGTACAAACATCGAAGGGAGGGAGTAAAGTTTCAGAAATCTGTATAAATAAAGATTGTCATGGTAGATTGAACTTTACTCATTTTGCTTTCCCTTCGGGCTTGAATGATCACCCCCCTTAGATAAGCCTCACGAATGACAGTAGAATATTTTCATCCTGCCCTGTCCCTGCCTATATGCCCATTTCTGTCCCTATTTTGCTGTCCGATCCATTAATTCTACGGTTATGTTCGTGAGACCTCTTTTTGGGGTCAATTTGATTACACGTGTATAGTGTAATAGCTTGACGGACAAACAGCTCGCTTTGGGCCTGCAATACTAATATTATTATTATTTTTGGCGCAGGGCAAACACAATTTAAACTATTTTTGGTAACAGTTTTCATTTTCCGCGTAGTTTTGAAAAATAGGTTATTTTTTTCGAACCACACAACAGCACAATACAGAAATGGCCATGATGCTGTGACAACTCATCGGAAGGGGAGACACTGTTGCGGACGTGCATGTCAATAACCCAATTTCAAGTTCCCTTTTCAATCTAAACACCTCGACCATCATACATCCACTGAATGTACGACGGACGACTGAGAAGAGGAAACGAGGAAATAGTAATTTAGATTTTTGCTGTAATTTCCTGTTTTCTTCTTGCCGTCGCCCGTCGTACATTCAACCACGGATGTCAGTGAAAAGTAAAGAATCAGTATTTTTCCCGTTATCAACCCCGTTCTCCCCCAACGTCATGACATTAGGTGACTCCTAGCATCTACATTCCATATTTGATTTTCATTCTCCCGTTTATATGTAAGTTGTCCTATGCCAACCAATTTATTATATATCCGTCATATGTCTGTCATATTTTACTAACAACAATCCATGTCAAAGAACCTAATTTTACATTAATTCTCCTCTAATTTTATATTTTATTCTAGGATAGATCTAAATATCTGTTTTCGACAACACATATTTCACGAGTTCCTTTCAATTTCGCACGTGCATTTCCATTAATACTACTAATAAACAATTTATATTCTTTCCATTTATTTGCCGTTGTTTCCATTATGTATTGTTTTTGCCCATACTATTAATAAGCAATTTCTATTCTTTCCTTTTCTGTGCCGTTGTTGCCATTACGTATTTCTTTTGCCCATTATGCCTTCCAACCGAATTTTCCCATGAATAATATTCAAAAATGTCAATATGCGTATTGGATAATTTCAATATGCACCTTGTAGCAATAGGCAAAACAGATTTTACCATTATCACTTCGGTGAATGTTGTAATTTCCCAAGACGCAAAATTGACGTTTTTCAATATTCGTATGGGAACATATCTATTTGCACAAAAGCGACTTTTGGGTTTTATCAATTGGTACATTGACTTGGTTCCAATTTCAAATTGGATCATTTTGAAATTATCCAATACAATTATTGAAAAGTGTAATATGCGTATTGGGCAATTTCAATATGCTCCAATGTGACTTTGGTAAGTGTCAATAGGGAAATTTTTTTTCGAATATCACTTCGGTCAGTATTGCTTTTAAAAAATATCATTATATTAGTTTTCCAATAGGCGTATTGGATAGTTTCAATATGCTCCAAAGTGGAATTCGAACATATCAATAGGCAAATTGAAAAGTTTCCAATGTCACTTTGGACTGTTTTAATTTTACCCTATGCGCCTATTCACGTTTTCCATTACTTGTATTGGTGCATTTCAATATGGCCCAAAGTGGTATTGAAAATACTCCAATATTACTATTGAAGATTTCCAATTGCACTTCGAACAAAATTTAATTGTACCAAAACAGCCCAAAGTCAAATTGATAATTTTCTATTTGACATTTCAAGTCAACGTCAAATTTAGGACCAATTTTCACTATTTTCCAAAAGCTAATTCCGCCCTTTTCCAAATTTTCCCAATATCACTCCCGAAATGGCGAAAGGAGATTTACCAAAGTACCCCAAAACGATTCCCGAAATGCCAAGGGGAGAATTCCCAAAGAGGTCCGAAATGACTTCCGAAAGCCCGAAATGAAATTTCCCAATGTGAGCCAAAGTGTTATCCTATTAAACTCTATATACCAGAACCTCATATTGGACCATTTTGGACTTTTCATTTTGGGAAAATCCAAAATGATGTTGGACCATATTGTATTTCCCTCTTACTGACGATGTTCCTAAATATCCGCCCGGTCATTCATTTAGCTGATGAAAGCACTCATTACTCGGCAGCAGCATTTATGAAGAAGCAATAGACGGATTACGTCTGGAAAGAAATTTCGAGATTGTTTATATTCACATACATGGGTCTCCCGGATAACCTCGTAGTCGACCAAGGGACAGCTTATGTGAGCAACGAAATGAAGTCCAAGGCAGACGCAGATGGTGCGTAAATGGAGGAAGGGTACATAGAAACCCCAGGTGCTATAGGCACTGTTGAGCGTTATCACGCACTCCTTCGTTCAGCATACACCAAGTTGCATGATTCTTTAGCAAGAAGTACATATACCGATGATGATTTCCTTAAGAAGTCGATTTACTCAGTGAACTCAGTCTATGGACCTGAAGGGCTGTGTTCCATGATGCTTGTCTTCGGAGCAATTACCCCCAGTCAGATTAACACCTTCACCATCGCAACTAGAAAGACAAGTATCAATAGAGGAAACTAAAGTCGGGTTGCCAAGAACAGTATGAGAGACGGATTGCGTTTGAGTTGGAACCCCCATCGGGTCATAAATTGAAAGAAATTACCCAAAGACTACTTGATGTACCGGAAGGATCTCCAGTCTCGGTATATAGAACCACGACCAAGAAGTGGGAGGGACCATTCCGCCACATCTGGACCGAAGTAAAGACCGTTGTCATTCAAATAGGCCACGAACGGAGCATCTTTAGGTCTACTAGCGTAAAGATGTGGCAGAGAAAAATTGATGAAGATGGTGACGTTATATTAATCATCGAAGGAATAGGGATCAGACCAATGAAAACCCGACGGAAGGAGAAGACCGTCAAGTTTTGATGATGTATATAGATAAAGATGAAGAGTTGGATCTAGGTAAAAAGCCGCGGGAGGTGACAGTAAAGAAGGGGTCATTAGAAGAGAGGGAATTCGCAGGCTCCAGGCAAAGTGTTCTAAAAGGATTGATGGAAGTTGGTACAATCGTTAAAGTACACGAATCAAAAATAGATGTACGGTCAAGAAGTTTTGGTTCTAGTTTCGTTGATGAGCATAAAAACGTTGGAAATAACTTACGTAGAAAGAGCCAACTCTCAGCTCAGAATTAGTCAGATGATGATGCTTCAGCAATCGCAACCAAATCATCTACGGTGCAGAGGTTTTCCCAACGTGTGGCATTAACAATCGAAGCCTCCATACCTACGATGATCCGTTACATGAGGGATATTACACAAGCATATATTAAGTCTCATGCGTAACTAGAGATAATCGTGTACATTCGAGCCCCGAAGGAGCTTAGAATACCAGATGGATACGTTTTACAAGTCGTGCAGCCATAGTATGGAATCCCTGAATCGGGACGCCATTCGTATCTCACATACCTCAGCTACCACCTTGAGACATAACATATGTAAAGAGCTAGAACAGACCAGTTAGTTATCATAAAGCACGATAATGGCGTTATTGATGGATTTATTTTGTTGTAGGTCGATGATTCCCTTGGATTTGGTACCAAGACATTTATGGACGAAGAAGAAAAGGCTTCTAGGATATTTAGATGATGAAAACCTCGGACCAAGATTAAATATACCCCCACAACCTTCAATAGAATTAATATCCAACGATCAAGTACCGCACATAGTTTCACCATCACCCGAAGCGATAAAAGCGACAGAATGGAAAAAGTAGTCACGTAAAAGCAGTTCAAAAGTTAGCGCGCGTTGGATCAGTATATAGGCGTAAATGTGAGACTCGACATCTGTGCACCACTTCAGACCATCGTACCCGGAATTAAACCAACCTCGGAGGACGAGTTCAAGTTGTAGACGAAGATAAAAATATTTATGAAGAATATCAAGTCACAAGGGCTAAACTTCGTAAAGATTGATCTGGACAGTACCAGGTTGGGCCTATTGACGGATGCATATTTTTACGATAACAAGAAAATAAGGAGCCAACTTGGTTACACCATCTTGATGGTGATGATGGACCAGTATAAAACCTGCAATATAATCCATTACGGAATCAAGCAAAAAATTCAAACGCATAGATTGTTCTGTAATGGCTGTTTAAATCCAATACCTCGTACTCGGATTTGATTTTGCCTTTTTAGTAAAAGACTTGTTTGAAGAAATGCTTAGTAGAAATTTGCGACTGGAAACCATGATCTATTCGAAGACGGTGTTCAATTTTGTTGCCAGGGATGGCCAGACCGCCGAACGACGACTCCAAATCGACATCCTCGCGTTAAGGCAGAATTTCTATTTACAAGAACTGGATCGCATAGGGTGGATCCCAGGTCAAGCAAATCCAGAAAACTCATTCACTAAGCCGGTACTAAAAAACGATTCACCACTATATCATATCATGTACAAAAATAATTTCTTGATTCAGCTCCAGGGATGGGCAGTGACATACGAAAGGAATTAGCCCCGGTGACGATCGTACGATTAGATGGGCATGATGACATGTTAGTATGACATAAACCGAAAGGGAGATCAATGGTGATATTGTGATGAAGGTGAGGAGGGATTTCAGACGTAAGGTGATAAAAGGGGAGGACAAAGCAGGAAATGGGAACTTTCATGAATGCGGGGGTTAGATGACAGTAATGATGGCTGCAAATGAAGCGGGATTAGATGAAGGTAATGATGGAAGCACGTAAAAGAGGAGAGAACGTGAAAGAACGAAGATGACAACGAGAAGGAGTATTATACGTTAGTGATGATAAGTGCACTATCCACAACGAAAGTAAACGGTGACGACTACAAGGAGAGTAAGGAAAGGCCTGCGCAGGTGATGGAGGAGAAAACAACATTTCTATCGAATGCGAGTATGCACCAGGAAAGGCGATGTTATTGTCCACGTCGACGCTGTTATCAAATGATGAAGATATGTATAAAGGGAATGTGTATACTAAAGAAAAAGGGAAGAAAGGTAACACACAAGATTGGATAATAGGGTACGATTTGAAACTGAACTCGGTGTCAATTCGAGACGGAATCACTGTACAATAGATGATCATATACAGTTTTCAACAGAATTACACTACACAAGGTAACTGAATGAGCGAAAAGGTCATTCACATATCGAAAAATACAGTGAGAGAATCACGTTGCTATTAAATCAAAAGAAATAGAACCTACGACATGATTCAAATTTATTAATGGCAGGTTTATACACGTATGTCTACTTTTGTTTTCCCAGTTAGAATTGAACGCAGTTTTATACATATTCATACCGTACCAGATCCGAGTGGAGCAAAATAATATAGAGGAAGACATTAACAGAATATACCAAAACTTTGCACCTAAACAGTCATCAAAAGAGGAGACGTGAAACCAAGCCAACAATGCACGAAGTTGACTAACCAACAACGTTCGAAAGCAAGTGTTCCCCACGCACTCCCGCCGCGTGACCCGATCACTCAACTATACTAGTTGAAAGAGGATACTAACCTATCTCTCGTCCCGGTATCTGAGAAAGCAACCACTGTTGCCAGGATTACGGTCACATTGAGCTTCTAAATTAGCCTCGACTACTCACCAGTAAGAATTATCTAACTGACAAGTTGATTACTTGACTTATATATTATTTTCCCTTTCGTTTCTTTAATGAAGTTTTATTAGATTCAGGATACTGGCTATTTCGACAAATTACGTCGATTCTTGCAGCTTCTATAAACTATTCCGATATGTAGTTAGATCCCTGAGCTATGTGAAGGAAATCTGGAAGACCGCAATATTCCAGTGCCCACATGCGTCGAATTGGTTCCCATATTTAGGCGGTGGGCAGACTCATGACAAAACTGGCGCTAGAAAAGGAAGTCATCTTGTCCATGTGTACAACTGAATCTCGTTCTAGACACATATTATCCTCTTGAACCTCGAGGATAATATTCAAGTTAGCTGTCCCTTTACTCATCGTAAACCGCCTCTGGGACGTTTCGATCATTGTACGCATGTTACGAAGCAATGTTTAAGTTGTGAAATTGCTCGGTTTGTCTCTCTTTGCGTGGCAATGTGAATAATTGCAGAGGAACGAAACAGGCCGGATTAATCGCTAATAACGCTATTATAAAACTAGTTTTCTATCCCTATCTTTTGTCCTACAGTTGATGATAACGTCCATCTTGTGGAGGTATGTCCGTTTCGTCTTTTTACACTTCCAGCAGATTAGAACCCCTCATCCCTTTTTCCCGGAATGTATCTAGATTCACTTTCTTTTGCAGATCGTACTGCCCTTCCTCTATGTCTCCTCTATTCTATCTACATCTTCCGGTATGTGTTATGATATAGCTAATTTGTTGACTTTTAGTTGCTTTGAAGAGTTAGATGAACGTTTGCTCTATCAAATAGCAAAACTGTTGATTGGAGGGCTGAAATATATGAATATTTATTTCTTCGTTGATGGAGTTGTTTATATATTCTTCGGTCTTTTCTTTCGTATGATTATTGGATTACTTGAATGGAAGGTCGACTGTGCCACAGTCGACATTCCAAAAATGGACGATGAATGAGTTTCTGATGACGGTCATCAGAAACACATTCATCATTCATTTTTCCTTTT
This sequence comes from Odonthalia washingtoniensis, assembly GCA_032358235.1. Taxonomy (NCBI): domain Eukaryota; phylum Rhodophyta; class Florideophyceae; order Ceramiales; family Rhodomelaceae; genus Odonthalia; species Odonthalia washingtoniensis. The sequence continues at coordinate 11,864 of JAULBU010028520.1, forward strand.
TCAAAAGTAATTTCATTGATGGTATTTGAAGTCAATAGAATGTGCTACTACATTGGCATGTGTTCTTTCGTCCCAAAAGAAATATCGACAGCGAAAAGGAGATGTGAAATGAGAATTCAATATGATTTGCAATTTTCATTTGGTTTTCAGAGTAGAGTTTGTAGATTTTGAAAATTAACATCTGGAAGAATCTTTTGGGTAACTGCAATATATGGTGTATTTCATTTGTTACTTATGGTTCTGTACCAGAATCTGTGCCCTTTACGAAAGCGACCCCTTTGAAGCGTAAATATACTCGTAATAGAACATTTTAGGATTTTTGATATTTTGAGAAAAACTGAAATGAAATATTTAGAGAACATTTCATATACTAAGAATATACATAAACATCATAATTTGATGATTATCGCAGAGAGTAGGTGTATGATGCCATGAAGAAGTTTCTGTTTCTTGTAGCATTTCCGACCTCAAAAATTAATTTAAATTACAGCATTTTGAAAACGGATCCTTGTGACCGTTTCCTATAACGTGGTAGAAAGGAAAATGAAATTCCAGTAATTTAAGAAGGTTCAGAGTTAGAGAATCTTCTACGTAATTGTCTTCGATTATTCTTACAGATGATATGAGAGATAATCAAGACGACTCTAATGTATCAGTCTTCTGGACCTTTGTGTACAGGATCATGAGTCTGCAGTAATGTCTCCATCAATATTTCCTCATGAACTGAGGCTGATGACATATTTATATATAACCCGTACCCGTGACGCCATAAAATAATGAGAATTTCCGAACGGCACACAAGTTGGTGCACAGAGTGGTCAGCCGTCTCTCAGGAGATAAGAACACAGATGAGACAACTTTAGCCTTCATTTCGGAAAGAAGGTACCAATTACCAATACAAACATGAATAATTTGGTGAGGGAGAGTAAATGAATAGTCTATTTCAAAACTATGGAAGTGAATACATAAGAGGTGTTAAAAGGAATGACCAAGGCCGGTATAAGTAAGACAGATTCAGGTAGTCCAATAATTATTACTGATCCCATCGTGAGAATAGAGAAAGAAACAAGATATTGAATTATGGTTGGCCCCAGAGCTGGAAGGTATGCCTTTGTGTGTGTACAGGATCATTTTGCAAACCAGAAACATCCCAGAGATGAAGTCACAGCTACAATCGACAAAGTAAAGAGTGAACATCCGATTGTACTCATTACAGTTGATGACGTAGCATATTTGACTACAATATGTATCGATGAACATATTGATGTTAGGAGAAGAGATGAAGGAACAATGAGTACACAATGACATGGATCATGAGGAAATTGAAAGGGAATTTTCATACATTGCAGAAGAAATATTAAGGACTTATAAATAAAGGTAAGTTATTCTGAATTTGTACACGGATTGTCAACAGGTATGAACAAAGCCATGTATCTTTTGGCTATGCATTCTAAAATAATGGAAGACATTACCACTAAGGGCAATGGAGACATACTAATACGTGTTGTACCATAAGTAGTATCATCTCGAGATACCAATACCATCCATACTGCAGAAATTTCTGCTTAAAGTGTACAATGAGAGTAGTGACAGGAATAGTAGTGACAAGAATAGGAGTTACGCAGATGCCTATCATATATATGGTAATTCAGACACCATCCCAAGGTCTGGGATTTATCATAGATGTTGATTTCATAGTCCTTTGTGATGATGTTCCAAGTTTTATTACAATGAAATACATGACTGAAAATTAAATGGATAAAAGTATCCAAGGACTATTCATCACCTTCGAAGGCATAAATAAAATTTGAATCTAATAAACTACTTACTGATACATGAATGGTATCCCCTTGATATGCAGAACGATTTCTATACGAAATCAGACCTAAGAAAAGTCCAGAAATCATTTGGTCATCCTAAAGTAGGTGTAACAGAAAGGTTACCCTGTCATACTAATGAGACATCGATCAAAAATAAAACACACTATACATTCAGAAGATTGTTTATGAATGCCAGCAGAGTAAACTTTACACCAAGATGTCGAGGGAGCTTGAACTTGCCGTGTGGACTGAGGGACTGAGATTTAATGATAGGGCACAGGTCCATACAATGCATCTAAAAGGAAAACCAGTCCTTCATATGGTTTACCTGGCCTTGATTTTTGTGCCGCTGCATTCCTATGCTCGAAATCGACTGCTGACGTATGGGGCACTACCCAATTATTTAGAACGTGGTATACGTTAGACCCCCAAGACAACTGTCTCTAGACCAAGCGTCTAATTACGAAATAAATCATATGCGCCAAAATTATTAATCGAACGGTGTTGAACTGCCTGAGGAATCAGTGGAGAACACAGTTAGTAATGGTACGGTATAAAGATACCATACTTCCCTCAGCACAGCTTATCAGAAATTTTGAATGAAATAAGGCCATGAAATAGCTGACATTGAGTGCCTAAAGATGGCAAAATTTGCGAATAATTCAATAATGGGCGGATAGGGTTATACACGATCTTGAATGTATTAGGATTAGTACTGCGACCCGCACACATATCATCATTTCTCCCGCGACTTGAATAATCCGGAGCAATTTATTATACGATGGTGAATACGAGAAGTAACAAGGAAGGTTCTGTATTTTATTTGTATTGAATGTGACAGGAGCACCAATAGCAATAGAATAATGAACCACACTTGTTAGAATTCCAGCTGTGTTGAACGTCTTCGTACATAGAACGAAGTAGAACGAATGGGAGGTGTCGCACACTTTCATCAATGCGTGAAGTTGAGACAGATGTTTGTCCAGATGATTTATGGTAGGAACATCTTCAGATCCTCATGTATCGAACGATTTGTTAAATAAAATTTAGAAAAGTAAATGGTGAAGAGGACGAATACATTCCATCAATGGCATCAGCACATAATTCGAAAATAAGAGATAGTATGAGTTATTTGTGAATTCAATGCAAGAAAAGTTAGCTGGATTTTGGAATAATGGAGAATTCGAAGAGATAAAGATGCAATACATTCCGAATGGCATCAGGGTTTTTAGTTCCCGCTTCATATATCAGATCAAGAAGTCAGGACAGGAATTAGGTAGTTGGTCACGTTTGTTGGTACATAGTTATTCGGATGAAGGAGCTACAATAATTGCCACGCTCCAAATAAATCGCTGGAAACTATAGCTTCCAGACTTTTCGAACAGAATCCTGAGTATGACGTAGAAGAAGAGGGTATGGAAATACTATAGATTGCCGTAGGATGATTCAATACAGCTGTAGCTCAAAGAAACAATACGCAATTATCAGAAGTAAGTCAGAGTTTTATTCGAAGAATCGATACCGATCCATTCGGCAGAGCAGAACTGAAAGTATAGTACATGAAGAGATGAGAAGACAAATAACGATAGAAGGAATGTAGCAATCGAATTTGGTCTCTGGCAGAAAAGCGAGTAAGAGCTTTCTGCGAAATCTCTGAAAATAAAATTGAGTAACTCCCACGGATTAACAGGCAAAAGAGAACGACAAAAAGTCTCAATTCGTTCGCGAGTTATCGAGAGAATGAAAAATAGTAAGAAGGAAAAATAATGTGAGATGAGTGCGTGAGACATCACTCAGCTAAAGTATTTTTCAGAGATGAAGTTAATACTTACCTCAAAGAATAACTAAAACAATGTAGTAGTAAAATTTCGTGACTACAGTAAAGTCGGAACGTCAGCCTAGATAATGTTAGATAATAATCTACAAAAAGGAGGAGAGCTGTAAAATAGAGAGATAATACTAAAATGATTATAATTTTCATACCAATCCTTTTTTGAGATTATTTCTAACCTAGTGATCGATCGTTTTGATGAGACTCATGTAGAGATAAATCTATAGGGATCTTTCAAGTAGGCATGGGTAGCTGAAGAGATTTACACAACGGACTATTGGTCTTTGTGCACAGAAGCAAGGTTGATTGTACCTGTTAATCAGCAAATCTCGTCAACTACACCCATTTCATACTCCAATCTTATAACATTAACATCCGCTCTTATCGATCTGTCAATTGAATTTAGACGAGTCAATAATGAGGTGTATAAATCTTTGGAGTCCACAATAATTATTAAACGAGCCGGGATTAATAATTAAGTTGAGAAGGCAGTCTTGAGAATTTTCCCTCGTCAATTGCTTCAGAATCTGCCAAGATTTTTGCAGCAGTAATTGATCCCACTGGTCTCTTTGAATGTGATATACAAGAAATAGTGTGAAGGAGCGAGTTGATTTTTAAAGTAGTAATCCTGAAATGTAAGAAAGCTGACCGTGATCGGTTGTTCTTCCAGCATCAGAAAATATTTCGATGATTATTGTAGTACGCTCTTTGATAGGTATAGGAAAATGAATGTTGGTACCGAGTTTCTTGAGTAACTTGAGAGCAGCTGATTGGGTCGATGGAACAGCCAATTTGTCGTTTGGTGGACGTTGCTGTAGATGGCTACTGTAGAAAGCGCAAAATGGAGAAGCAGAAATTACGAGCCATCCCAAAGACGAATTGAGAGACATAAAGGCTGATTTCTCAATTAATGTAAGTATAGAGTCTCATTCTAGTCTACGTAGACGGGTGATGGGATATGGTTCCAATGCTGATAATTTATCATCTGCAATAATGCTGCAGGAATTATCTTCATTTTGAAGAATGTGTCAAAAAAGGGCCGTAAGCCTGAGGGGCACTGAGCCGGGTCGCTCTTTACTAGGTTCCAATCGTCTGGAGAGGGATAATCGAAATGCAATAAATGGGGGAAAAGAGATTATATAACTGGTTAATTGATGTATGTAAGTGGTGCTACGGTTACTCGAAGCGTAGTTTGATTTTCGCTCTGGTACGATGAATTACCTTCCTAAGCGGTGAAATCGAAGGGCACGTTGGTGTCCTTCCTCGGTTCTGGGTTCAGAACCGGGACGATCAGATGCATGCGGTTGATGCGTGGGGATCGCTTGCATCTAGAGTTGATGTTGGTAAAACTTAGTGCATATGGTTGAGTAGAGTTTCCTCCTTCAGATGGTGTTGACTGGTTAGGCGCAACGGTTTTGGATGGGTTGTTATGTTTTTTGTTCGTCATTGTCTACCTTTATTAATTCAAATGAATCGTACTGGATCAGGAAATGATTATATACTACTTTTGAGGTTAAAACAAATGGTGATGACGCGTGTACTAATCTAGGATTAGATACTAATTCTTCAATTGGCAAATCTAGTCCTATCTCTTGTCATGTTTCACTTGTACTCCGCATTCTAGCTCGCACTGTTCCGGTTGTTGCAAGT
>JAULBU010028531.1:0-17158 GCA_032358235.1 Odonthalia washingtoniensis
GTGGTTTTTCAACTTCAAGGACCATGTATTTGTCAAGCTGTAGTTCCTGGGGTCCTTCAATATATACTGACAGTTCAAGAGATGTCTCGCTTTCAAAGTATGCCTGTGAAATGTATCTAATAAAGACTTTAAGATGATGCAGTGTCGATGCAAGGGAAAGAAATAGCCTTCGTGAGAATCTATTCACAGCTGGAGCTTTCGTGGATATCATTTTCAAAACGTGGTCGTTGTAGTGTTGCGCAATAAGGCGACTTTGCTCCGCAGACCGGTCTCTGCTATTTTCAATTGAACTATGAAACGTGAGCCAGAACTTTGCATGCCTTCCGGCACGTGTTGTCGTCTTGTTATGACGACAGTTCTATTCTGTATTAAACCATGTAGTTCCTCTCAATTTGAGTCTTCGAAGTCCTGCCCTGATGATTGTGTCACCATCACTACGTCTGTGGCTTGCGTTTTGTCAATTTCATCTAGTTGTAATTATCATTCCTGGTTCGAATGAGGATTGTATAATGGTTTCAGAGATAAAAGAGAATAAACACGAAAAATATGAATCGGCCATTTTCTATCGCTAAATAGCTTAGATTGAAATCGATTCTAATTAAGAAATCCAGATTCGGAAGAAGAAAGTACACGTGTTACTGTACAATTTCTGCTGTCCGGGTTAATAAATATGACATACAGAACCGTCCACGTGTTATGACTTGTTTTCTTCTACATTTGTGAGTGGATCTTTCCACTTGTATGTATTCCATTACTGAATGAGAATACTATGGTGGGTGGTACTGTGTCGATTCTACAGCGTCATTTGGTTTTGTATTTTGTATGACATATTAATTGTACAGTATAAAGCTGTAAGTGTGTCGCGTACCAGAGTAAGCTTTTCACCGTTTTCTCCTCTTATCATATATTTTGTACGCCTTTTTGGTATCGTTCATTTTACCGCGATGGTAGTTTATGTTTTGTTATCCTCTTCCTTTTGTATTTTTAAAATATTTCATGATCTTCACCTTATCAATGCGTTTTTTTCCTTCTACTATTTGTCACCTCATCCGCCATCATCATCATCTGTCTCACTCCATCTGTCTCAAATCGTTTGTATTTTTTCATCCGTCTCACATCACCCGTATTTGTTCACCCGTCTCGCGTCGTCCGTCATCACATCATGATCGCATCCTTCTCACATGATATCCTCCTCCGTATCCTCCTCTGTCTTATCATTATCCGTCATCATTATCCGTCTTACCTCATTCGTCACCCAATCCGTCAATGTCCTGCGCAACCTACTCCGTCCTCACATACTCCGTCACTTATACTTCGTCCCCAAGTAACCCGTCACTTATCCCCACGTCATCCCGTCTCGCATATGCTCCTTATCCCGTCTCGGACGTCCTAACCTCATCCGATCTTACACGAACGGAACTCTTGATGCGTTCAACACATCTAAACTCTCACCTACTTTCTTCTGTGCGAGATGGACTAGCCGTCTGGTTGGAGCGAGAACTTGTTTGTTGTCAAAATGGAATATAATGAAGAAGAAGTTGTGAGTACTGCTTTCGTTAGGGAATCAGATGGGTTTTCAAGTCCTGGGATCTATGTAATGCGATAGAGTTATCCTACATCAAAACTATGCCTTAGTGTCAGTATGTCAATTTGGAGTCGACGGTCGGCTGTTTTCCAAACTTTTCACGACGTTTAAAAGAGGCTTACATCTACTAAGTCCTTGATCATAAAAGAAAAGTCAAATGCGAGGACGAGGGCTTAAACTTCTGCTACCATAACGGATCGTGCGATTAGTTGGCACTTGTTTCTTGCATAATGTAGGATATTACAGGCATTATTTTTGTCGACCATAAGTGTCAAGAATCCTAGTTGACTCCTCATGCCTGAGGAATTCGCGAATGAAGCATCCGTGAGAAGTACTATCCTTGCTTATTTCAGGTCGATGGGAATGAAGTTCAATCCGTGGGTTTTAATAGATTGAAGAAATGCGATTGACTTACTTAATGATTTGTATTCCATGGGTGTAGTTCGTTTCTGACCTGGAGCGATAGGTTGAAGTGATGCACTTATTTCAGATCTTACGTTCACGCCTATATATTGGGCAGATACTCTTTGGTTGCTGAAAGCCTTTTGGTTGTCTCATATACCGAGTCGTTCAATATTGTCAGTCTGTTTTTAGGAAAACGTGGTATCAATACTCTTGTGGATCATGATTCCGTTACATGATACTGGATTTTCATTTATGAGGTCTCGTGGCTTCAAAATAAGTGCCTTAGATGCCAATTATGTCTTCAAGAACAAGTTTTCTAGAAACTACTTGCCGCCAAAACTAAGCGAGTCGTCCACTTGAAACGAAATGAGGCCGTCGGGTTTTCAGTACTTCCATTTTATGAGAACGCATGGATCTGATTTTGATACTTCCATTTGTAGGGTATCAAAGTTGTGAGTTAAATACGTTAAATATCAATGGATTCCAGAATCTAGTATTCATCAAAACGGTTTCTCATCTTTTAATATGTATCCCTTTCGTAATCCAAGGTCTATTGGAGCTTATATATACAAATCTCGCTCGAGGACGGTGTGCGATTATATATACACTTGCGTAATATCCAATGTATAACTAATCATCCATGGTAATGATGCAGCGAGTGCCAGAAAGATTTGCGGTGAGAAGTGTTGCACGGTAGGTCATTTTGTCAAATGAAAATGGCGTTGTCGTCGGCATTATTTTGTGCTACCAATATGCTCTTCTTTCTTAGTTTATCTAGAAAATTCTTTAATTAGTCGGCAAATCGCGATCCAAATATGCGCATCGATCCTTTCAATTCTGAGTCATGGACGGGTTTGAAAGTTTCGTCTTTCATTAGCTCATAACATTCATTCTTTGTTGATTGTCTGAATGACTCATCTTTCATTGATCCCTTTCTAACCTTAACGTTTCTTGTTTCTGATCCCAAGTCAAGTTTCGATGTAGATCGATGCCGCCGATTCATGCGGTGCGGAGCGGAAGGAGGGAAGGATCTCACACGGTACGAGGGAGGACGGGGACGACCTAAGCAGCGCAAAGATGGCGCAAAATGTCGGAAGGACATGCAAGGGATGGAAATGATGGCAGGAGAACCAGGAGAAGCAGGAAGAACCAGGAGAAGGTAGAAAGAAGAACGAGAGGTTAAGAGAAGGAGAAAGAAAAAAAGGGCTCGAAGAAGCAGATAAGAGGAGTATATGCACACTGAGGGAGGGAAACGGAGTAAACGGAGAGAACCTGAATGAGAAGTGGTATGCCCAGTATTTCAAGACAAACAGCATGGAATACGGTTTTATGATGTGTGAATTAACACATAAATACAAACGCCTACACAGTTCGATTGCTTCATAGAACGCCGCGTGCATACACACTGACACGACAAACCAACACTATACATACAGTCATTGAGCGGAGAAAAACGATGTAATCAAACACGTGGCGATATCATTGAGTGAAAAGTCTCGTCCATTAGCAGTACTAATAATAGAATCCGATACACATGTGTGCTGATAATGTCACGTTGGAGAAATTAGAACTGAATTACGATTGTTGCATTATCGTAATCCGTCACACGTGTCACGAATACTTTGCTATTCCAGAACTGGTATACATACCAGAACCTGATTCGAGTGAGAATGAATAAAGAGAGTACAAAAATAATGAAATCAAACAGGACCTAACTTGCGAGAGAGTACGTCGGGAGATAATATCCACCGGGAAGGAGAGATACCACAACCCCCGCCTGAGGTCGATTATCAACCGATGGTCAGCGCAAAGACAATCCCGACGCAATTTCTGCGTGCCCGATTGTTGGTTGATTGTGGAGTAAAATCGACGTAGCCACCCTACCATGTATTCCACCATAATTTCCTGCAAAGGATACTTAACTGTATCAGGGATTTTGGTCACCAACCGCGCCTCCCCGAGCAGCAAAGGAACAGGTCTCTCGACTAACAGTAATAATGGAATACTACACGTGTTTAGATATTTACTAACCACAGGCCTACCTCGGCTAGCGGACATCTGACATCTAGTCTCCCGTTTTATCATGTGTGCTGCAGTCTCAGTTTCCGGGTAAACGGACGGTTGATATTACATCTATAGTCCTGGGTCGCTAATTGTCCCTCCAAATATCGACTGTACTACTGGTTTGATGCCAGTACTCTGGAAAATCCGTCTTTCTCTCTTTAGCTCTACTTCCACAGTCTTCCCTTCTGCCGATACAAACTAAAAGGGTATTTACATTTGTTCATGGTTCTGCGAAATACATGAACTGGTGAGCCAGAGGGGAGGATATTTTGTTGTGTGAACTGTTACTTGGCCTTTGCAAATATTGGATGGTCTAACGCAAATAAAATCCGTCTCTTCGAATGTTCCAGTTCTACGAAAAGTTTTGCCTCTTCTATTGATCTATGTATTTCTAACTGGTTTGGGAAAGGGGCTGTTATTGCGGGGCGCAATAGGGAACTGAAAAGTAGCAACATTGGACATAAAACTTCTAGTCTAATGGTTGCGTTCGTGGCAGATAATGCCATATGTAGACATTTGGCGTCGCTTACATCTCCTTTTCCCAATGTCTGACGAAGATTGGTATAGGCACTTCATAACGGAGCATGGTATCTCTCCACGATACAAATAGAAACGAGGTTCTCTATTGGTTCTTTATCCAAATTAATACCTGCTGCCGTCATGTAGCTCTTCGTCTTCTTCGGTATGTAAGAAGTCTTTTGATCTACGTCCAGGAAGTATGGCGGTCCACGGTCAGTCAAAATATATAATTTTGTTTAATATTTCCGTATCTCAGCAGCCGTTTGCGATTTAAGGAAGCATACCACCTGGAAGTGCGTGCTTTTGTCTACGATGTGACGAATAAGTTTAGAAGTGATGAACATGATGTGTACAACCACGCGGTTGTTGGAACGGAACTCTTTTGTCACCAATAAAAGCCAAAATCGTCTCGGGGTTTGTGAGTTACGCTGACATATGGTACATCTCTCCATTATATTTGACAACTGCCTCATGATTTCATCTTGTAATTAATCCACATTTGCTCCTTTTAATAGAATATAGGAGGAATTGACTGAAGGGGGACGAATCCTTTATTGATTTTACGTAGCTCATCGTCGGTGTACAAGGTGTATGGAATATCCTGCGCCGTCTCTTTCTATACAAAGAGATAGTTTTCTAGGCTCAGGAGTTTCACAACAGATCCTATAGGTAGATAGCCAACTTGCAGGCAGATATCTAAACAATTTAATGTCATATCCATATTACGCAATAATTATGGACGTTCATCTTTCATGATCCCGACATCAACATCAATTATCAGTTTCAGATTGTTGAAGAGAATCTTTATAGTCGCTTCTCCAATAACTCCACCAAACCCGCCGGTTTCTTTCATTCCTTTGTTATTGGGTGGTTTCATTGGCACTATTCTGCCTAAATCAATTTCATATACTTTGTATTGATATTGGCTCATGATGGATTTTATGTTTGCCGCAGTATCTATCTTTATGCTTTTCAAACTAGTCTCGCACTCGCCTCTTATATTTATGGACATGGTTATCATATAAACTGCTATGTTTCACTTATAGATACGTCCATACATATGTGCATTATGAAAAAGTTAAGCTTCGAGTTTGGTAGCTGTTTCGTTCGTCATTGTCGTTCCCCTTTTTCATCTCCACCATAATTTTCACCCGAAGAGTAATGGATCTCTTCATCATCATTTTTTATACATGCGCTATTGCTACAAGCTGAGTTCTTCTTATCAAACAATTGATTGGCTACTAGATTGACAGCTTCATGGCTGGTTTTAGGCATACCGTCTCGTAGTGTTGTTTGTATGGATGGAATATCCACTGCAGTCAAAAATACGTCTCTTAAAAAATTATGCGTATGGTACGCCGAGTCCAATTGGTTGTAAAGAGATATATGTTAAGCCACAAAATTTTGAAAAACCGTAACCTCCAATTAATTTGGTTCTTTCTCCATGGCCTTCTTCAACTTCATGTTTTCCCACTGTGTAAGTATTAGTATTTTTTTATTATCGCTACTGTACCATATTTTCATCATCTTCATGGCGTCTTCGTATTCCTTACATCCTTTCACATTCGATGCGTACTAACTAAGAGCATCACCGGAAAACATCATAGGAACTTCTTTTAATTTATCGCATTCGTTTACTTCACACATGTCAGCCAACGTATTGAAAACGGTGATTGTAATTTCAAGATCGTCATCCCAGCTGGCTGAAAATGTCGTCTTCCCGAAAACCGCTCTCATGAGTCCGTTGATACCAAGACCCTTATTGACTGGTTGTTCACTACTTCCTATATACATTGAGTAATAATCGTCTTACTCTTGGGATTTTCTGGGTGTCTTTCTATCGGATTAGTTGCTTCATTATCCTATCAGAGGTTCGTAGTCATCGCTACTTGAAGATTATACGCCTGGTGGACTAGCCATCATCATTGGTATGTTATTCTGTTGTTACTCTTTTGGTTCTGGCCCAATGATCGCTTTTCATCTTCGAAATTTAGTCTTCCATCTGGATGTATATAATGTTCAATCTTCCATTCCTATATCATTGCGTCTTATTCTACCTGATAAAATACAATAGGGGTTTACTTCCTTTCTTGTAGTGATTTCTCTAAATCCATGGGCGGGTATGATTTGCCCCTGTACAGGATGTCGATGAAGAGTTGGACCTTGTATGTTTTTCTCCCTGATCCCATGTATATCCCTCCTTCTTGCAGAAATTTATTCCATTCTGTCACTGGATTTATCTCTCAGAGTTTTTCGGGTTTTCGCCTACGTTGATGAAATCTATCCAAAGTTATTCACTCTGAAGTACGATCCTACGATATGTGTTCATAATTTTTATTAATGTAAGTCATTAGTTTATTGAAGCATGGCTTTTCCTGCTTGTCCATAGAATCCTTCGGTATAGGTTCCGGGGATCGTCCGTTATATTGGAGTATTCGACCGATTCCTCGTTAATGTTGTCTGGTGGTTATCTTTATGGTGAGCTCATAACCAGACTGAACCAGAAAACATGTTTTCTGGTATAATCTGGTTATGAGCTATACTCATAGTCCTTTCAGGTGATGTTAGATCTTCTTACAGTGGAATAAGATCCTTAGTGGTGGTTGTTTTTTGTTTTTCATTCTGTTTTGGGTCCTTTAATTAATCTAAAAATTGTGAACCTTTCTTTTGTTGTCGAAGCGTTCTTTTTGAATCGCCAATATCATTCTACATCCTTTGTGGCTTCGCAGTGTTGCTATTCGATTTAATTGGTTGTCATTTCTTTTATAAAAAGTTTGAACAGTCGAGTCTACCGGTAAATTGATGGTGCGCTGCGTAATGTATTCAGAGGGATGTCAACCTGGTGGTTATTCGGCATCTTATGCAAATAACGAGTAGGTAAATAATTAATCATTTCAAAAGTACGTATGGTTAATAATAATAATATTATTGGAAAGTGATTGAGTAGTCAGTCCGGTCTCGGTCAAATACAAAGCACAATGCCGATCTAAGCTCCCTGATACAGTTACTTATATTCTCGGGTTGTGAAATCTGGAAGTACTTCAATAACTCCGACAACTTTCACTGGTTTGAAGTTGGCAAGTGACCGCTAAGTCACCATTGATCTGCCGATTGGTGGTTTCTCAAGGGCAGACGTAGTTTTTAATCCGGCGTTGCCTTTTCCTTTTTTGAGATATTAAAGCTGATGTTAACATGAAATGACGTAAATTGTCTGCAAACTTTATCAATTATCATTCCTGGTTCGAATGAAGTTTGTATAATGATTTCTGAGAAAAAAGAGAATCAACACATGTATTTTGAATTCGCTATTTTCTATCGCTGAATAGTTCAGAGTGAAATCGATTCTAATTGAAGGAATCCAGATTCGTAAATAGAAAGCAAACGTGTTACTGTACACGTTTCAGGTGTGAGGGTTAATAAATACGACGTACAGAAACGCCCAAGTGTTATGACTTGTTTTCGTCTACAGATGCGAGTGAGTTTTTCTACTTGTATGTATTCCATTACTGCATGAGAATTCTGTGGTGGGTGGTACTATGTAGATTTTTGATGAAAGGAAACTTTGATTCAAGACAATTGTATTCACTATACAGTGTAAAATCATTTCAAGCCGCTCAGTCTGTCTTCAATGACACATTATTTGTGTCTTTATACTTCGATGATGATTCTTATTTTCCATAAAATAAGAACAATAAAACAAAGAATATCACATACTTCTTTTCTCCCTCTTACCCCTCTTACCTCTTTAATAATAATTAAAGATATCCTCAACAATAACAAACACTATCTTCAAGTTATTTCAACAACACTGGTGTTGTTGCGAGGATCGTTTTATCAACAGAGAACCGTATCTCAATTATAACGCTCAGTATTGTCGTTCATATTTCAATTGTTATCTCATTCACATCCCCACGCTCTCCTGCGAATCAATCGTATCACACCCGCATCCTCACGCTCTCTTGCGAATAAATCTTATCACACTCACATTTTCACGATATCCTACGAATCAATCTTTCAACCCACATCCTCATGGTCTCCTTCGAAATTAATCTTTCAACTTGCATATTCACCCTCTCCTGCTTTCGACGACTGTCTAACAGTGGTAGATCGTACTTTTACTGATCAGCCGTCGTAAATTTGTTCGGTGAGTCTTTCGACAATTATACAGTGTCCTTTGATTTCGTATTTTGTATGCAGTATACAGCTGTATGTGTACCGCGTACTAGAGTAGGTTATTCAGCGTTTCCTCCTCTTATGATAAGTTTTGCGCGCATTTCTGGTATCGTTTATTTTACCGTGGTGGCTGTTTATGTTTTTTTATCCTCTTCCTTTTTTCTTGTTATCATCTTTTATGATTTTTACCTTATCATTGCGTTTTTTCTTCTACTATTTGTCATCTCATCCTTCATCATCTCATCTGTCTCACTTCATCCGTCTCATGTCGTCCGTCATCACATCATGACCTCATCCTTCTCACATGGTATCCTCCTCCGTTTCCTCCTATGTATTATCATTATCCATCATAGTTATCCGTCTTACCTGATTCGTCTCCTCATCTTTTGTCGTCCTCCGAACATTCTCTGTCCTCACATAACCCGTAAGTTATACTCCGTGCCCCAGTCATCCATCACTTTCCCTCACGTCATCCCTTCCCGCTTATCCGACTTTTTCTATCTCCCTTATCCTCATATATTCGCACATCGCACGAATAGAACTCTCGGTGTATTCAACATATCGACAATTATTTTCATTGTGGAGAAATGAAAATCAGCATTGCGCTTTAAGCATAATAAATTGTACTATTTCTTAAGAAAGGATTAGAGAAGCTCGAAGTGTATTCGAAAGCATATAGTGTGAAATTTAAATACTCTTCATGTTCTGAAGTTTGTCAACTCATGATAAATAGATGGCTACGATAGTTCATCCAGGGAACACCGGAAGATGGTATTGTGATGTGACGAGAATGATAAAGAGAAGACAGTATTTCTTAAGGGCTTCTTCAAGTTCGTATTAATGTAATACTCTTAAGTGTTAGAATTAAAAGACCGTGGAACTTGTCGGTAGTAGATAGACGTGTCATCCTTGGATAGGTCCGACAGGAGAAAGTCTCACAGAATCAAGTCTATGGAAAATTCGAGAAATGTACATCATAATATTAATATTGGGACTGTGTAAAACATTGAAAAATAATTAGTAAACTGGAAATCAATGTATGAATAATAATAATTGCAACTGTGGAAATGAAATAAAGCTTGATTTTCATTGTGTTGAATTAGTATATATGACATGAGCAGTTAAAGAGGGAGAATTGGAGAAATTATTACAGCCCCATGCTTTATGAAATTTATGATTGAGGTGATGAGGATAGTTTTGTTCCATGAATTTTCCTAGAGGATTAATGTTGTTTCTGTGCGGTATTAATGACTGTGTTAAGATATCAGACATAATGTTAGTTGTCTGTATTATTTGAAGGATTTTGTACCAATATCAATATGATACTATCATATTGGCACTAGTAGTACCGGTGATGTGTTTTATGACAATATGTTTTCTGGTCGCGGTTTTCGGGTCTTGTATTTCCATGTATAGAGCTCAAGTTTTACCTACAAAGACGGGAATAGCTGTTACTGCATTTTTGTTGAAGTCTACAAGTAGTTTCTTTATCCATAGGGTATCTTCAAGAGCTTGCGAGAAAGAAAAATACTCTGTGTCAAAAGTAATCATGAATACAGTTTCCTTCTATTTACTGTACCAATGAATAGGGTTTTAAAGATGTATGCATTCAAGAGGATATGAATTTACGATTAGAAGACTCAGAAATGCCTCAGTCTGAATGTTTTGTCGGAGGAATTTTTGACGAACTGTTGAAAGTAATTATATATTTTGAAATGTGTGGTTCCTTTGAGATAACGCACTTGGTGGAATGATAGGTCAACTTGTTTCTTTTTATGTTTTGTCACAAATATAGCAAGAATTCCAGTGCCGAAGGATATGTAATATCTTTTTCCACCAAAAAGATATCAGGAATCGCCTAGTTCGGAAATGGATAACATTTTGTAGTTATGATTCAGGGATGGTGATTCGTATTTATCTTCAAAGTTTTGTGTGAGAGTTTTGTGGATAGTGGATTGCAATTTTATAGGTTGCATGTTTCTTACACTTTCTTATAAGATTAGGCTGTGACAGTGAAAGTTCTCCATTACTTGATTATGTTACTGGCTATCGGAGGCAATTAGTCGGTTTTAATAAATGTTTTACACCATATGTTTTGCAATGTGATCGTATAATAAATCTATGTATTTTCGCATCAGGACCTACAATGTACTTTAAAACTCAGCAATGATAATTAATATGTGAATTGTACCATTTTTATTGTGTTTGTGATAGAGATATGCACTTGATTGTGATTAATATGAGAATTGTACCATTTCTAGTGTGTTTGAAATAGAATGATGCACCCGCTTGTGATTAATTGGCATTGTAATCAATTACATGACTATGAAAACTAGAGACATATATTACAAACTGGCTTGGATACACAGAAATTATTTTGCAGTATTCCAAAATTTGCACTTGGGAAATGCAAATGTTCCATCTTCTAAAGGAATTATTTTTCGTAGAAAGCGTGTGCTGAATCATATATTTTATGCATAAACGCCAATTTTGTGCCAAAATTCCGAATTGGATTGAAATGACATTTAGCATGTGCGGTAGTCCGAAGGAGGTCCTTTGTGCTGAGTAGGCTGACCTTTTGTCCGCATTGTATAGCAGTTACGGTTTCAAAGGTCACCACGCACGATGCAATGGGATTTTCTAGATGTTATATTTTCATTCGCATCATGCGTAAATCTGTACTTCATCGTTTATACAATTGGCTTGATTTTTGTTTTATTATTTTGCGAAATTAAGTTTTCAGAAATCCACTAACTTTCTTCCTTTTTGTGGCAACAACACAACAAAAAGGAAGAAGTTCAATGAAAATAATGGTTCGAAACGTTTTTTATTATTTCGAACTTATTTTGACCATATCAATTTTTTTTTGCTTTTTTTGGTTCGAAGTCGGTTCGAAATCTGGAAAAAATTTGAATATTGAATATTACTGATATTCACTGGCAAATGTTTTCATTCTACGTGGTATGCGCGGTACTGGATAATGGTCACACGTTCCATCTAAAAATTCGCCCGTGTTTCGTTTTTCGTTGCATGCGTGAGAATTATTATCGTCCTTTCCTGGGTAGCTTCTACATCGAAATTTGAAAATGTAAATTTCACACAAATTCAAACTTTCAAATTAATTTGTACGTTGTGATGTAATTTTGAAATTTGAATTCAAGTTGGAAATGGGACGTGGATCATCTGCTGCACTGTACCTCCCAGTGGAGGGCTGCCAAGATTCTGATTCATAGTAAAACCTCCAAATTTAAGATAGCACATGGTTCACTTGATATGAACCACCTACCATTTGCCGACTCCTTGTTTTTCTCTGCACATTAAATCTCATCGAATTCATTCAATGGCTGAAACTTACTAAAGGCAACTTCATTATCAGTACGGGAAGGAAAAGAGGGCCTTTATGGTCCCTATTAACAAAGGAGGAGCACGTAAATGACTTCAAAACTAAGCAGGTGAAGTGAAATCACTGCCATTCGACGGTTTCGATTGCTTCGAAGAACATGTACATACATGTGGCCAAATTTAATAAAGTTTCCGAGATCAGCTGGCTACATACCCAAAATCAATCCCACCTCTTCAAATTCAGCGTCTCTGAATTCTTCAATGTCTTCCGTATATGATGCATCAACCAATGAACCAGTTGTAAATTGCATTTTTCCTCTAAACTTCCAAATAAAGGACAAAATAACTACTGAAGATCGTACACGTCTTGACAATCTGTTTGTCCTCACCGTACATTTTACTGCCCCTCCCTTTGGTTCCTTACATAAAAATGAGTGACATGATTTTTTTGTTACTTTAACACTAGCTTGGAAAACTCCACCTCCCTCAGAAATTACCGGCAGACTTCTCGACGATGTGTAAAAAGTCACACTGAATATGACTGTTGGTGCTATCAAAGAGGCGGGTGGTGGAGTCCTGGGAATTGATGGGGCCACTAATTCATTATCGAAATCTATGTGTGACGTGATAATTCAGGCTCTAATTTTATTTTTATTGAATATATTCGCTCCAACCTAAACAGAGAGACGACTATAAATGTCGTTGAAATTATTGACTTTTTAAATCGCATGAATGAGCTCGTTGGATTCAAGTCTACATTCGCATTTATTCGTGATTCTTGCAATGGTATGAAACGGGTGCGGAAGGTTTCCATGGAAAACGAAATGTTTTAGACGGCGCACGGGTGCGTAATTCACTACCTTGACAACTTTTCGGAAAGTTTAGGAAAGAAATAATTTACTGTTCCGGTAAAGCAGGCCATTTATGTGTGCAAGAAGGTACGAACTGTTGGAATGGTTCGAAATATTTTTTTCAGACTCTGCGAAGAAATGTAAAAGAAATCTTTCCACCTATTATATACAACAAATTACGGTGGTCATATGTTAATCTTATGTTTAGACGGTTGGAAACCGGCAGAAGATCACTTGGATTTCGGACATTTGTATTAAACTACAAACGAGAGAAACAACAAATCGTCTTGTCGTTCGAAGTACCATAGGAATGGTTTATGTCGTTATCTTGCAATGATTGTTGGAGGGAGGTCACGCCTGCAAGAAAGGCTCTTGATCCTATATGTAAGTGTATATGAATTTTAGAAAGCGATAGCGCAACAACGTCATGTGAATTTGCATGTGTTATTTTCGTAAGAGTTCATGTCACAGAGCCTGAATCTATATATTGTATCTAAAAAGAATCCCTGTAAAATTCTCTTCTTATCCATCGGGACTGCATCCGCTCTACCGTTCACTACTTGTATTTTTTCTGTGATCCGTTTGTACTTTGATATGCGTCAAAATGTCACACTGAAGTAAGGAAGCAGCTTTGTTGACATGTGTGAAAATCATGTGGTCAGGGAGTGTCATTTAGCTATCACTATAATCGTAAATTATGCAGATTACCGTGACCTTTTGAAGCAGGAGCATATGGAGTTGTGCGTAACACCTACAAACCTTTTGCGTAATTACACAAGTTGTATCGAATAATTATTTGGGGACAGTTAAAATGTTGTTATCCACTACTGGCCTCAACACTGTTTCAGATCGAAAAAGCACCATCCTCTATCGCAGGTGTTGAACGAAATCATAATTCTGGAAAATTTGTTCTGAACGCGAGTTGATGACATTTAGGAGAGGGAAAAGTTGAAATAAAAGTATGAGTGGCTCATAACAGTGTACAGTTTGATAGATCACTCGTAGGGATGAGAGGTTCTGGATTTGATGCATTCGTCGCATCAGAATGCTCCCTATCGCCAATCGACTAAGTCGTTACTGACGACCATCATATTACAAAGGAAGATTGTGATGAGGGAGATAATACGGACATTTGAAACGAGGAATTGACCGAGCTGGAGGCCGTGGTGGACACCATTCAATGCCTTGTTGACATCCTTGACCCTACTATCTTTAATGAACATACGTCCTAATTTTTATAAAATAGAAAGTGAAAGAAAAGAAAAAATTCCAGAAAAAGGATTACACTAGAATTTTTATCGTTCTGCAATTCACAGTAGATAGCAAAAAGAAAAAATTCCAGAGAGTGATTACACTAGAATTTTTTATCGTTCTGCAATTCACAGTACATAGCTCACAGAAAAATAAAGAATCAAAAAAGAACCTCACTCTCAAAAATCCTTTTCGAACCGTCTTTTATTCGTTCGGTTATATATAATAAAAAACCGAACCAATCTATAGTTCCATTAGTCTCTGTAAGTGTATTAGGTTAATTGTTTTCTGGTTTTTGGAGATAGCGTGTCACTCTTAATTTTTGGCGGTAGTACCGATATTTGAATGTTTTTGATGCTTTTCGATATGAAAGAAGGGTTGAATCATGAGTGATATGGGGAAAGTAGACCGACAGACATTCTGTAATTTTAGAATTATACATGTACGTGATTGTGTATTGTTTGGTGTTATTATTAAGAAAGAATTGTAACGGTCGTACTTTGAGTGCCATTTCTTGTTTGAATTTGAATAGGTGACTATGCCCAAGGATCCAAACGGCATAGGAATGTGGGGAAATTTTAATCTAGTTTCCATATATAAATGAAGTTTTTTCTAATTTTCGCGTGTAGCATATAGTTGTATTTGTAGGTGACATCACTTAAGAGTCTTCGGAAAGATATTTTGGTAGTCAAGTTGTGGAGGTTCTTATGTATTCTATGAGGGTACTGCATGTATGAGTCAAAAATCCGCTCCGAAGTGGACGGTGAAAAATTTCACAAAGTTAAGAATGATCCAGTTCCAAAGCGGAACTGAGACAGCAAATTTCATTTTACGGGTTTTATAAGTTAATCATGTGAACTGAGACCAATTTAATTTGGCTGGAAAATAATATGCTTCGCATAGGTTTTAAAATAAATCGAATCGTAGTCCGGGTAGAGATTAACTCCAACATGTATGTTTCTTATGGACAAAACGGACAACAAATTATGGATACAATAGTCACTAGAATTATTTGGCACTCTACTCACGTTTCAGGGCACATTTCCGTTGACTATGGTATCCATATTTACTTATAGGTTTGAAAAGTCTTTCAAGAACATTGAAAAGAAGAATGGCATTCTCTTCTCCTTTTGAATGTTCTTCAAGAATATTGGAAAGGCGAAGAAAGTTATTCCCTTATCTAACCGAGGTAACGTTATCCGCAAGTAGATATGTAATGTTATTGATTTACGCCATGATACAAAACAGGAGAAGACGCAAACTCCATGCTTCTTTTCATTCTTTTCTGTTTCTTTTCCATAAATATCCGGCCATTTTGCAAATTATTTATGTAAATTAGCTATACGTCCCTCGCGATATCTTATATAAAATAATGCTTTCATAATTTGAGATTGTTACGACCATTATATGTACACCGAAGCACCAGACTAGAATCAAATTGAACGATTAGACCCAAAAATCTTCTCAGAAAAACCGTGAGTGAATTTCGTGTGCGAGTAGTAACCGTGTCTCAGAGTTTGACGGTTCAAGACTATTCTGGGATGGTAGTAAAGCTCTCCAGGCATTTTCGGGGGCCCTAATGTTTTGACTTTGCCCAGATCCAACTGTTTTTGAATATTTGACACGTGGTGAAGAGACAATTGGATTTCCATTCGATGTTCGTCGCAATTGGCTTCCATGGAAGGAACGATTGGCTTTCTATCCTCTTTTCCCATCGAAGAAACAACTATTGGTTCTCCATCCTCTTCTCCTCACCTGAATTGAATACTTCGTTCTATCAATCTACGCTCTATTTTATTTTGGTTGAGTTAAATTATAGACTTTTCAACTTCAGCGACAGCTTTCATGTGTTATGTTCCACTTCAACGACTGCTTTTATGTATCATTTTCTACTCCAACACCTGATTTGATGTATCTCTTCTACTACAAAGACTGTTTTCACGTTATAATTTTACTTCAATGACTAAATAATCGACTTGATGTGAATGAATAGACCATAAATCCATAAATATAGTAATATGTGCAACGAAATTTACTGGAGAATTAGTTTACAAAATTCGATCATCATAATACAATCGACTATTCTACAAGCACTACGGAAAAGATAAAGTGTGGTTATCACAACATGTAACTCACCCAGATCACGTTCCTTGCCTGAAGTAACATCTTTGGTCCACATTCGGTGACTTAGTTACAGACCACGTCTCTAGAAGAGATGAAAAGCTGTACTTTTCACAAGGTCTATATGTCCTTCCATGCTTTGTGTATTTTGACGTGGAAGAAAGTCACTTCTCACACCCATACCATGAAAGAAACGATCTTTCTGGTAATCCCACTTTGCAGAACGGCGATGAAGAATAGTTGAACATGATGGTAGTTTTGTGCTTTCGTAACTGATTACACTTCTTCCTACATAATAGATAACTTCATTGATTTCACCCGCTGCCTCTTTTCAAATCATGTGACCAAGAACACGTGTAATCCCTTCAGATCCAGTCCGGACTTTTCCCTCTCAGATAAGCATTACCTCTCTATCACCAAATTGATTTATACCGAGCCAAAAACACAACTTCTCAAGAGTGGGTAATGTTATATATATTTCGTTCGTGCCTGATGATATACTTTTAATATCTGTAAATGATGGTAAGAAACCGGCCCACAATCCTTTTTGCTCAGATATAGAGCAATTACTGCAATTTCAGTAAGTGTACAGTCAACATTTCCTGAAACCTGTGTCGATGTGTGACCACTGTCAAAAACACTTGAAATGTTACTAGAATGTCGTGATGGGCGTTGAAGCTGACATAGAATTTACCTACGAAAGAACAGTTCCACCGTTGGATGAAATTGATGTGACATGGTATATGTAACATCGACTCGTTGGGCTTGTATCAATCTTTCGAGATATTACACTCAATGCAAACAACTTTCCAACACTATTTTCAATTTCCTGACCCGTATTTCAGGT
>JAULBU010028542.1:0-17156 GCA_032358235.1 Odonthalia washingtoniensis
TACTTCCGTGTATTATGGCGATACAAGGCGAATCTGACACTCTTTAAATCACATCTCAAATTGATGATCTTAATTATACCTTTGAGCCCGTTCATCAACGAAGCGTCAGTGCGCTCACCAGCATCATAATCTCATCCCTACCGAAGTGGGTACCATTAGCAGTGCTAACCCCTGCACACCTCGCAACCCATGTCTTATAATTTCTTGCCTCCAACATAAAGTAGAGCGCACAACCGTGGCTGGTCACGATACTCTACAAACCAAAGCCGAAAATGAAAAACTGGACAATAAATCACTCGACCACAGCTAGTAATACCTACACTAATTATGTTACGGATATAGGTAGTAATAGTTGGACCCAGCTATCTAGCTATCTACTTCTAGTATACACGTGTGCACTTGTGGTTATATTCTAGACTCGAACATCAATTTTCATCTACCGGGGATTTCTGTCCTGGATCCGCTTTGGTGTCTTCATCAATATAAGAACACCATCCGTGCCATTCCCATTTAGCTTCTTTTCTCTCCCTTTACTTTTCTCACATACAATTATTAAATCTATAGTTTACTAATTGTTTCCAGTTTGGTACTGATACACAACCACAAAGTCTCCAAACTTGTATTGATACGAGTCACCATTTTTCCCCTTTTGCTCATCCTCGTCGGCCAACTGTCGCTGTCCTCCTCGTCTTCATACTGTACTTTTCACGTCCTTTGCTACTCGACTACCGTCCACGGCCTACCTAGCTTGAACCAATCCCATCACTGTCTCCCATCATCACTGAGATTTTCTTCCCTAACTGCATGCTCTACGTACACGTGTTTTACCTCCAGACATTCTCACACAGGAGCTTACACTCACTTCTATATCTGCCTAACACATTACACGTGTCTCTTCCCTTCCAGACATTTCCACACACACTCACTTGTCGCTTCCCATGGGCATACACCAACTGCAGCGTACTATCCAAGTAGTTGATTGTCCAACCACTTGTACCTGCCATCGAGTCTACCGACACAGTCCGACAATCCGGATTCCTGTTAGGTACACACGATACTATCAACCCACGAAGCAATACATTTTACTACACAGAGAAAAAAACAGGTCCTCAACCCAGCCATAATCAACCGAATCTAAGGATTCTCAAACCATGGATCCTAAAGAAGAAGAAATTCAGCCAAACCAACAGCTGCCTCCGAACTCAAGAAGTGGCCTTTCTCGACTGTTCTCAACAAACCAAATCTCAAGATACAAGCGTTGCTAAAGGCGAACGAAATCAATCAGACAAGACAGTAGTTTGGCTACAGACCTGATAAAAGTTTCATCAGCCTTCCTGGATAGCTACCCCATCATGGAAGACAGCTTTGAAGAAATACCAACCGATTCCGTCGACTCGCTTCGGGAGATCAAGGACTGCCTTCCCATTCATAGACGACTTTTCAGCACGGAATATTTAAATATTCCATTGGCACCTGTAGGTTTATTTAAGTACATCGCAGAAATATAAGACCTACCGGACCCATCTCTCACCACCATCCCCAAACTAGATCTGAGCACACGAGATAGCCAAAACGACTCATTAATGACTCACCTTTGGCTTGCCTCAATAACCCAACGCCCGCCAAGCGTGCTTTCCTCAATATTTGATACAGTACGACGCAACAGTTTAGCGATCCATCTATCCGCTCATCAAACTGGGACTCTATCAGCAACACCTTCCACATCCACACCTGTACCAACAGATCCGAAGTCACCACCCACACCATCCAGACGTCCAGAAACACACCCAAACAACTCTTGAACCGAAAATAGAACCACCGACCCCTTCCTCGTTCCTTAAGTCGCATAAACAACTCCTCCTTCCCACCATCCCAAAGGATTTCGGAGAACGGACCTTTATGGAACTAATCAGTCACCAACCCGTACTCGGGAAGATGGCATAGGACACGACGACGAATCTGGATCGGATTACGACGACTAATCTGGCTATTGAGCACCCAGTATGAACGCAGGACAAATATCCCAATCGGTCAGTGCCCATTTTGAGGACAGGCAATATGGTGATGAATTCAATTGGAGTATTCTGAACTGTTTCCGAGATTTCGATTGCTTCACGAAACAGAGCAACCTTGATGAAAAACATAAATCGCAATTTTTATCAACACACTCGTCGAACCAGCTCGCACGTTCTTCTCTAGTAATACAACCGATGACATGGACTACAAGGGCATCAAAGAAATAATGCTACAATAATACAATTCCAAAGATCGGCAACGGGACAGATTATATTAGACAACTTGACTCTTCGCTCCTTTATGAGTGAGAAAGAGATCTCAGATGAAGCAGCCGGCCTTACCAACCCCCAATATCAACCGATATTCCGAAACGAGACTTATAAATTGAAAGTCCTCAGCACAACGGTTGCATCAATTGAATGGGTCACAATTCCAAGAAACAACGAAATCTCCGGCAACTACAACTTCCAATCTTTCAAAACGGCTCTAGCCCACTCCATCTCACTACAAAAAGAAAAGACCAAACTACTAGATACTGACAACAACTCTTCTCCCAACATGACCCTTTTCAGCCAGTATGCCAACAAACCTCCGCGACGTTTCAGCGACCGCAGCAACGATCGATACCGCAACTACAACAATCGTCCCAACGAACGATACGGACCAATGGATTATCACAACCGCAACTCAAATATCCACAGCGCTCCAACTACTTCCGTAAGAACAAACAACATACTTCCACCCAACCATAACTCGCTTCGGCTTCACCTCTTGGACTCCAACCCACCGCTGCGTCCCGGAAGTCATAAAATATTTCGTCAACTCCCGACTACGAAAAGGAGAGAAGTGACTTTACGTCTTCTCAGACGTGGTTAATAGCTAAAAGCAAGAAGACCAAGATCCTAATCAGAATGATGATAATCAAGACAATCAAGACCCCGAAGACAACGAATTGGAGACATTCAACGCGGAATGTATTACACTCACTGCAACTGAACCACACGATGATGGCATATACAATGAAACTGATGAGACTTTTTTACCTCTCATATATCAAACACATTGTTTATTAACTCGACACCATATGGCCACGCCGAAGTATCATCATCTGTAACCCAGCCAGTAACGTCATCATCCACAGAAGATCTGGCCGAAGACCCAGTGATCAACTGCAACAACGTCGACCTCCCTTACCCGTCCACTGAGAAGGGCAATTTATTTATCCCCACCTTTTTTGTGGACATCGGAGCTCCGCGCTTTGTGATAGGCTTACAAGCACTTTCAATGATCGATTGTCACTTCCAAATGGAATCAAATCTATCTCCCTCTAATCTAAAATTCCGTTTTGGCTACAAAGTATACGAATCCCGTGGCACCTTGAACTTCCTTTTAGCAACCCCAGCTTCCCTGGAAAACATCACTGTTGTACTCTACGTTGTTGAAGTGGAAGTTCCCCCTTGATCCGACTAAACATCCTAGATCGGGAACGACTCATGGTCGACAGCGTCCATAACAAGCTCGCAAGACGAATTCAGGTAACTAAAAATGGTAGCACCTTCTATTTGGAAGAATTATTTGTCCCATTATTCCGAAGCGCATCTTCACACCTCCACACAAGGCTACAACTACTCGATAATTTTCAGATGAACTTCAATAGGTGCGAACTCAAGCGATTGCATCTCCATTTCTTTCATCCGACCCCTACCAAACTTTTCAATTTGCTGAAACGGACGCACCCATCTGACGCTGATTCTGCCGCTCTGTCCATTCTCAATGACAGTACAGAAAATACTGAAACCTGGAAGTTTAAATAGCCAAGTGTAAAAATGTATGGTGTACTCCACTTGTGTGTGGTTTGGCTTGATATTACAGTAAGGTATCGTCTTATACTGGTTGTCTGTATTCGTTCTGTCTAGTACAGTTTCTCCTAAGTCTTATACGCTCCTGCTTCACGAAGTGTAGTTTGATCACCCTAGGCTTTCGGTGTGCTCGTCGTCGATATCCTATTGGCTTCATCGCCAATAATCATCATCTTCATCGCATCGTCGTCCGTAATCATCATGATGATCGTTCTCATCCTCAGTCATCATCATCGTTTCTAGTCTCATCATCCGCTCATATCATCGGCATTTCGCCGTCCGTAATCATCATCAGCAGCAATAATCATTATTTAATCATCATCTTTTAATCATCGTCATTTAATCATCATCATTTGTAATCATCATCATTTAATCAGCAGCAGCAATCATTCATCATCTGCAATCATTCTCATCGGACATCATCAGCAGCAGCAATCATTATCATCCTCTCATCGTCACCGGCATGTCGCACGAATTGTGTTTGTCAAATTTCATTGACATTTTACAAATATTTCATCGACGCAGATCTCATCTCAGAGGTCAAATGTCGGTCGCCCGCTACCCTGGAATAGAAAACGAACAGGTAACTACTAAATTCATTATCAAAGGGCTCAAAACTCATCCCACATTCGCACCAGTCATTCCATTTTGGCTACTACACGTGCCCAAGGCAATCCAGGAACTTCAAACAACGATTCAATCTTTATAACTCAACGCACTTCACACCGCCCAATTAACTCTTGATTTCCCTAATTCTCCCACACCGTTTCCTAATCAAAACTATACTTCTCCAAACTCATCCCGTCATCTGCCACAAAATTCTGTCACTTCCATTACGCAAAGGCAGGGTGACCATTCAACCACTCTGACAAAGAATGCGAATACCCAGACAATCTACTTGGCACAAAATACACCCCCTCTTACACCAATGAAATACAATTCTCCCATAAACCGCCGCATAAAATGCGGCACCAAAACAACCACGCCCACCCCACAACGTACCCAACCATGCAGTAGGTCATGCACGTCTAGTGATCGCAAACGCCGACAACACCAGCAACCCTTACTCTAATACCGTCGATAATCAACCTGATGAAGCATTTCATTCTAGCGATGAAGAAACAACTACCGGTAAGTCAATTATTGACAGTGCGGTCCATCCCACACACACCCCAACGCCTGCACCGCACATAAAAAGTCTAACACCCCCCCATCACTCTCTCACTGCTACTAACTCTCACACCGACATCACCCACACCCTTCACTCCCCCACGACAAACGGTTTCATTTTAACTCAGGCCATAACGGCTCCTAACATCCGTAATACCCTCCTTTCGGTCCGCGAAATCACTAAATCGAAAACGGCTGTTCTATTCACAAATGAATATGTATATTTACAACCAAATACCAGAGTTCAATCGCTTACACTCCCCGTCCCCATTGCTAAATGAGAATCAACATCATACGATTTATTATCTCCGTCACACGCCCAGATTAATAAAGCCCCTCCTTTTTCTGCTCGTATCATCACAGATCAGCAACCCCTCCCCCCAAATTCCCCTACACCATTCTCACCTGATCATACATTAAATTCATCGTTCGTTCCGTTCCAAAACACACAAATTTCTAAACCTAAACCTCAGCCCTCTCCAAACCCTAATCATTGAGCCCCCACTTCTATCATGCAGAAACTCGTTGCTGGCCTACCGCCTTTTACAACATCCCCTGTACAACTTAATACAACAATGGTGTTACACTTTTCATTCAACCATGCACCCATACCCCTCCTCCGCACCATCATAAATTCAGGCCTATACCCAAGTTTTGTTTATATCTCCATTCCAAAAAATGATATTTTAACGTGTACGGGCTGTATTCATGGCAAATCAGCACAACATTCACACCACCTCTCCTACCAAACCACCTCATACCCAGGCCAATAACCTCTCCAGCAATAAAATAGGGCCAATTGCTGCCCCTTCCGCCAGATGTCATCGCCACGTTGTCACTTTCTTGGATATCGCCTCACGATTCATCATTGCCATCCCCATCCGTTCCCGTTCCCGTTCGGAACTTTCCTCTCTTATACCCACAAAATGCCATTTATTCATCAACTACATGGCAATCTCCTGACATATTTCACAGCGATAATGCCAAATAATACCTCAGCAACACCTTCACATCTTTCCTAACCCAAAATGGTACGACACAAAGAACCATATCGCCTCATAAACCACAATCGAACTAAAAATCTGAACGCATAAACCGAACCCTCCTCAACGCCACACGATCATCACCCGCACACAGCCGCATGCCAAACAGTTACTGGGACTACGCTATCGTCGATGCTACATTCAAAAACAATCACATCCCCCACAGTGCGACCAAAAAAGCGCCCATGTCTATCTGGCAGACTCTCTCTCCCCCATTCCTAAACTATTTATGCCATTTGGCACCATAGACACAATAGTCAATCCTAGCAGCAACAAAAAAAATTTCGCCTCGATCACGACCTGTACGATTTCTCCATAATATCAACCACTCACACTTTAAAGTTATTTTTATTGATACTAACTGCGAAACCATTTATCGAGAAAAATATTTCAAACTTTACCAATCATTTGATCTAGCATTCATCGCTGAATCTTCCTTCCGTACTTACCATCACCATGCCACTCGCTCTTCTATTCTCCCTGGCACCCCCGCGCCGAAAACTTACAAACAGATGCCAAAATACCCACGATCATTTCTATGTTATGCTGCCCACGGAAACGAAATAACACAACTTAATGATAACGGAGTCATTTAATGGATCAATAACAAATAAACTGCTCCTAACATCAAGGAACTGAAACCAATCAGCCTCACAATGACATACCGCTATAAATGATCAGATAACAACACCATCACACGTAAAACGAGATGCGCCATCTGGGGATATCTCATGAAACCAACAATACATTACGACCTTAACCACGTCAGCGCCTACGCGACCGAAAAACATCGTCTAGATTCCTATTTTCTCACGCTCGCAAGCCCGAGCAGCCGATCTGTCATTTTGACATTTCCTCTTCCTTCACGCATAAAATCTATGATCCGCACCATACCGTCTATGTCAAAAATCAAACGCTATCTAACGGTTCATTCACATATCCCAACTGTACATATGGCATTCTAAAAAACATCTATACGGATCTAAACTTGCTGGTAACATCTCCCTTACAGCCCTCATACCCACCTCATATCCGACGGTTATCGGCAATTGGAGGCCGACCCATGCATATACTATAAGCACGCGTCAGAAGGCTCCATTATTATTTCTGTCGCCATTGAAGACTTCCTAGGAACACCACCTACCAATTCT
Source organism: Odonthalia washingtoniensis (assembly GCA_032358235.1). NCBI lineage: Eukaryota > Rhodophyta > Florideophyceae > Ceramiales > Rhodomelaceae > Odonthalia > Odonthalia washingtoniensis. The sequence goes on from JAULBU010028542.1 coordinate 7,240, forward strand.
TACACCATTGATTTCCATTAAACATCTGTCGCTCAAGCACATCATAAAAAAACTCAGAAATCCCACATCTCTTCTTGGCGGGAATGTAACCTATGTCTGCAATAGCGACATCAAATTATCACAGCCGAACTTCATATCCGAAGTCACTTCGAAACTAAATCTCGGGTATTCCAATCCACAAACAACCCCACTTCCTCACAAACCAACCATGGATGACTAATTTCAAGATGAACCTTTACACGAGACTGCCGAACAACTATACATGAGCTGCGTCGGCGATATTCTATATCTCGCCGACGGCACTTGATTCTACATATCATTTACCACTTCCTGGTTGGCTCGTTTCATCAACAAACGCATAAAACCTCACCTATCTCTTCTCAAACACATCTTCCGGTACCTCAACGCCATCAAATATGACGGCATCACATTTAAAGCGAGGACGAACAATCCTCTCACTTGTTTCACAGACTCGGACTACGCCGAATCCAACGACCGTCGATTCACCTCAGCCGCAATTTTCACATCCGACGGCACGCCCATACATTGGATGTCACGCAGGTAAAGCACTGAGGCCCTCAGCACATGCGAAGCCGAATACGTAGTAGCTAGCAAAGTTTTACAAGATGCGTTATGGCTTCGTCGTCTCATTGCATAAATACAACTATCTTCGCAACATCCAACCCCATTCATGATCGTCAACAACAGCGCCATCGCCATTTCCATGCACACCGGTAAAACAAAGCACCGCAAACACATCGAAGTCAAACACCACCATCTTCACCACCATGTAACCATCAAATCAATATCATTACATCACGTGCCATCATCAACAAACCTCGCTGATTTACTTACCAACCACTACTACCTCATCGCCACCAGTCTCTCATGAAAGCAACACATGATCCCTCCACCATCATGCCACCCTCATCTGAGAACATCAAGCACGAGGGAGTGTCAGGCCTTCCTTTTCTTTTATGCTTGAACTTCCCGGCTTCCTCCACATTTATATTAATGCATTACCTCTATCTTTAATTGCAATATTTTAAGATACCTATTTTTTTGCAATACCTATTTCTTCTTATTGTCATCCTCCTTTCTTTTTCCTTATTTCATTTTTTACTTTATCTTTTCTGCTCTTATGAGACCTTCTTTATCATAGCTACACGTTACACATATACTCTCATGTGACACGTTTCACACTTCTCTTTTTGACACTTTACATGTATATAAAAGTGTTCAATGACGGAAAGAATGTAAGAAACTAGATTCTTCCCGGTCATCTATATCGAGTCATCACAACATCTTGCATCATTTTTCTGATTTGTACGACAATACGCAATACACATAACGCAACCACATTGCCAAAACCCTCTGTAACGTTTTGAAAAGTGTATAAAAAGTGGATGCGCTAATATTGGAAACGTGTAGTCAAAAAGCAAAGGAACCACAACAACATTAAATGTGGTTGTGGTTGCTTTATTTTTTGCCAAAATCCTCTATTAGAGGGTGTGTAAATTTCTCTTATTATTATTATTACTTCAGCGATTACAAATTCGTAATGTTTGTAATTCGTCGTGCTTTAATTCGGTTTATGTTCATTTTAATTTTATGTTGGAATTAAAATGAACTTTCACCGAATTAAGTTCATTCTAATTTTATTTTGGAATTAAAATGAGCGAACACCGAATTAAACGCAATTCTTGTTGCATAATCCAAGTATGACAGGAATATCATCTTTCACTACATTTTCCCTAAAATAGTCCACGTTTGCCACGGCCCATCATTATTTATAACGATGTATGATACATCGTTATAAATAATATTATTGCTAAATTAATATTAATACTTCAGCTATTACAAATTCGTACTGTTTGTAATTCGTCTAATCCAAGTATGACAGGAATGTCATATTCCACTACTTTGTCCATAAAATCTTCTACTTTTCTCCCGGCCCATACATCGTTACTAATATTACTTTAGCGATTACAAATTCGTAATGTTTCAAACGAATTACAAGTTGTAATTCGTCATTCTTCTAATCCAATGCTGACAGAAATATCACCCTGCACTAACATTTTGCGAGTGGTTACAAATTTGATATTTGTCAAATTCGTCTAATTCTAAAACGTCATGCATATCGCCTTGTACCCATTTTTCGGGGAGTTACAAGATCGATATGTTTACACTAAGAAATGATTTGTCGAATTTAAGACCCGTCATGCATATCACCATTCAAAAATTCGTCTAATTAAAATGCCAGGAATCTCACCTTTCACTAATTTTACGTGTGGATGCAAAATGTTTGTAAGTCTTCTAATAATATGACAGTAGTTTCTACGATTCTACAGCAATACTTTCACTGCTTATTTTCCTCCTGGCATGACTACTAGCCGTCTAATAACCCTACTAAATTCTACTGCTCTTGATTATCCTGCTATATTTTTTAAATCTCCTATCGACACTTCTTTTGGTAATATTCCTTTTCCCGTAGTTCTACACCCTATTCTACTTTCTATAACCGCCTCATCATATTCTTCTTTAGTTAACCATCACTCTTCTATTTCCCAATTCCCTAATCAACATAGCATATTCATAAATTTTCCCTTGCTTTCTGTTGTTAGGCACCATGACACCACCTCGACTTCGAACACCGTTCCGATACTCAAGTCTCTTCCAACACGCCACTAAGTAAAAAGAGCCTCACACCTGGTCGCACTCCCCAAATACTTCGCATTCTTCGCTACATTATCCTTTCCTTCATTCTCTATTGTATTTTTACCGGTTGTTTTCTTGTTAACCGATACCGCGTCTCCTCGACACCAAACACTGTTACAAGAAACAAGTCTTTTCAACCATTTTACTGGAGTAGAAATACCTTACACCTGTTTATACTCACGAACAACTTTTCTGTTACCTCTGAACTAATATGTATCGCATTCCTCCACTGCATCCTCTTCTGAAGTCACTCTTACTGCTAGTTCTCATACCATTCTAATAGACATTCTAATAATTCTTTTATCATACATTACCAACTCGTCCCCCTCATCTGAACCCCACTCTTTTATTTCCCGTTCCCTGATCACTATAACTTATTCATTGATCCTTTCCTGTTGTTGGTATTTTATTCTACCAAGCCCCCTGAATGTCTGTCTAACACCATTCCGATACTCACGTCTCTGCCAACACGTTAATAACCTCCAGATTCATAGTCACACTCGCCTATAACTTCGTCTTTATCGCTAGATGAACCTTTGTCGCAATCCTCCATTTTATTTCCAACCTGTGGTTGGTTTGTTAACCGCCAACGCGCCGAAACGGTTTTCCAATACTCAAGTCTCTGCCGACACGCTACTACGGAAGAACCACCGCACTCCTTGGCTAAATCATCAAGAACTTCACCGCTACCATTGCCAGATCCTTTGTTGCATTCATACATTGTATTAACGACAGGCTGTATTTTTTTGAATCTTATCCTACACCAAATCCCCTGGGCGGCCAACACTACTGTTACGATACTCAAGTCTCTTCCAACACAAGCTATTACTGGTAATAACTACCAATCCCCCTGGTTTCCATCGTCAATTTCTTCGCCAGTATCACTGAATTTAACCTTTTTTCGTATTCATCTACTTATTACACGTTGTGTCAGACTCTCGATGGCTTGTACCATAACATATTTTATAATAGACTAAGCATCTTTCTGTCATTAACCAAAGATTATGGCCAAGGTGCTTTTTGTATGAATGGGAACTGATTCTATTGATAAGAATATACAGACTGATGGTTCAAGTTATAGAGAGTGTTTCTTAGATGAACCAATAAGTTTGTTTTCCATTTTATGTTGATGTTGTTTGTATGGTGAAAGGAAATTCAAACAGTCGATCCATATGTAATTTGTCAATCAATACGTAACAATCCATTGATATTGACATGTATGAGTTCAATGTTTGTCCGATTCATCGCTGTCACTATGACAAGTGTAGTAGTTTGTAAAATTTGACCCAATCAACTTCGTCTACTAACCAGGTTTGGTTACATTAGGCGAAGTGACAACTTTTGTCATTCGGCCATATAGCGATTAAAAGAGAAGGAAAAGAACAAATTTTGTTCTTTTCCTTCGCTTTATCGTGAATTACTCAATGTATACATAATCAACAAATAACTGTTTCATATGAATCATTATTTCAGTGACTGTGTAAATCACAATGATTACTTCTTTATGAGATAGCAGTTTATATACATACCTCTTGTGTATACTTTTTGCATGATCTTATATTTCTATTTTTTTTCTCTCAAGGTGATATATTGTTAATTCCAACAAAATTAGTTTACAATGTCATAACCTGAAAATATAGATACCAACCAACAAACGTTTCAAGATACTACTCTCAACTCTCATATCTTCGTAACTTTTTCACCAGTCGTTCGACAATGTTACAACGGCACAATACATGTCTGAAAATTGATTTCTTGTATAGAGGCGACTGAAACAGTTAGTTATCGTGAACAATAATCCGAGTATTGTATCTTTTTTCTATGTTGCTATCAGAAGAAACAACCATATTGAAATCATCATCCATTGTTATCTGAGAGCACAAATAAAAACAATAATTGAAAACCTAGAACCTTGCACAGAATGACAAAATTCGTTTCTTGTACAGACCAATGTCTTGTTTCATTCAATTTTGATGGTAATGTATACTGTGTATACAAAATATGCATTGCTTTCACGCAAAGATACAGAAAATAGAACGAAATTTGAATGTCACTGGTATGGCAAAAACAGCAACTGTTTTCAGGTTACGGAAATAGATAGAAAAGATGGTACGAATTGTGGGACAAAAGGTTGTGTTATCATTATCTAGTTACACTGCGAATAAAAGAAAAAGGAGACTTGTTAGTAGAACGAGAGGGTGGGTAGATAGGTAGGTTGAGTGAGTGAGTGAGTGAGTAAATGAGTGAATGATATTGTGGTAAAAGTAGGGGGTGGCTAGCTTAAAAAAACGCCACTAAGTTATTTATGCCTGCTGTTTCCAATTAGACTGTTCACACATATGGTTCTTTGGAATATGATAGATGATGAAGTTTAGGTATTCCGATGGGTGATATTCTTGGCTTTACTTTTTTAATATATAGTGGTGTTTTGATTAGACCCTTTCGACTGTACATAATTATAATCTAATGGAATGCTACTCACGGCTGTTCGGTCGGGTCGAAACTCTTTACTCCCGACTGTTCAGGTGGCAACTCTTCATTCCCGACTGTTCATGTCGAAACTGTTCATTCCCGACTGTTCATTCCCGACTGTTCATGTCGCAACTGTTTATTCCCGACTGTTCAGGTCACAACAACTATTTATTCCTGACTGTTCAGATCGCCAATCTTTACTTTTCTCCCGACTGTTCGGGGTTGCGACTCCTACCTCTCCGACTGTTCAGATTGCAAGGTTGTACTCCCCGACCCTTCCGGTCACGACCGTTCACTATCGATGATAAGATCAGAAAAAAATTTAAAGATGGCTAAAAAAAATCATGAACGATTGAATGGTTTTGTTAACGTGAAGATTTTAAAGACCAAAGCACTGAAATGTATTTGATCTTCTACCGTAAGTTTATTTCATTTTACTGATAACAGATATTTTTGTTGTTACATACATGAAGGGAGGATTCGAATCGTCGAGTCGACGCGAATAGTTTGGAAACTATTACATAGTTATATCCAGGCTGGGTGAGTGATAGGGTGGTGGGGGCGCAGTGTTTGTTTTATTTGGAGTTGGGTGTAACTTTTAATGACGTTTGCATCATCGGTGTAAAATGATTTTTTATAAACACATTTATCAAGTTGTTCTATGACGTTGTTTTACGAAATGTAATTCATGTTTTTTAGCAAAAAGAGTGAAAAACTATATATTTAAAATTTTTTTTTTCTCTTTTCAATTGCACGTAGAAACAGAAACAGAAATTATCTTTGTTATTGGTTATATGGATTGGCATTGGCTTGACAGTTAATTCCATTTACTGTTTAGAGTATATATATATATATATATATATATATATAATTCAAAAAAAAACAGTGACCTGACAACTTGAATTTACGGCAGAGTTGGGATAGAGAGGCGCGTTTTATTGACGAGGGGGATAGTGGCCCGAAGTAATGTGAGGGATGCGCATGAAAGAAGAAATGAAAAAACGGAAAGTTTTTAAGGATTAAAGATCAGAGAATAGAATAGAAGACAAAAGGAGTGTTTGATTACACCACTTGATTTTGAAATTTGAATTGAATAGTAGTGTAGTGAGTTTAGGTAAGACGAAGACGTGTTGATGTGGTAGTCGAAGATTTCATTTACACTATAGAGTTGTGGTGGTGGTGGTGGTGGTGGTGGTAATAGTGTAAATGAAAGCATGAGTGAAATCAGAGTGTTTGACTGACTGAGATGTAAATATATATTAATTGTTGTGAGCAAATGTTGGCAATGTGAATGGCGTTGAAATGAATTCTAATAATAGCGGCAGCGAATTGTTTTACTGCGCTATATGAGATGGGAATAGAATAGAATAATATTAATAGGTTTTGGGGTCTGTTTTTTTTATTGCTCTTAGTTTGATTGATTGAGAGTGTGGCACTGGGAATTTATAATTATAAATAATAATTATTTGAAAGGATATTTTTGGAACGTGTAATATATAAAGAATGAATGAATGACATGACATGAAATGACATGACATGACATGGAATAGGACAACAACTGAATCGCTGACACATGCGCTGGCAAGTTAGCATCATAAGGGACATGTGGATCGTTTCTTCATATGAATGACACGTGTTTACTTGTTTGTGAAATGAAAGTAATTACCAGTACACAAAACAACATTGTAACTTGTAATAGAGCGGCATTGTCAGTTTGTTGGGTTGGTTGGTTGGTTGGGAAGACGTGTGTGCGTGTGGCTGCTATGCTGTGGTGTGCTGTGTTGTGGTGTGCTGTGGTGTGCTGTGCAGTGGCAGTGCTGTGCAGTGCAAACACTGCAGTGGAACAACTGGAAATATTATTATATTGTGCCACTGTCGCTACACAAATAATATATTTGTCGTTAAAACGACAAATGTGTCAGTAGTTAGCGACGAAAATAAATAAAAAGAGTGAGTGTGAGTTTTTTGAAACGCCGTTTATTAATCAACGAACAACACGGACCTAAAAAAAGTCGATGACAAACAACAATGAATTTTTTTTTTTTTTTTTTGTGAAGCCTGTTGACATTGATGTTTTTTTTTTTTTTTTTCTTTTTTCCAATAATCATATATATTTCTTCTTAAGAAGCAATTGACAAAAATTGAAATAAAAATAAAATAAATGCGCCGCAATGGGCCTGTTTTTTATAAAACCTTTTTTTTTTTTTTTTTTTTTTTTTTTTTTTTGGAAAATGATATACATTGTGATAGAGTATTAGTTTTTATGGAATGGAGATTGATGACATGACAGAAGCTGGTTTCTTCATTAAAATTTAATAAAGAAAATTAAAATGTACTAGTGTTTTAGGGAAAAACTAGTAGTTTTAGTAAAAACAGTAAAATAGTATTTTATTGGGGATAATCCAAAAAGAAAAAAGGTTAATTTCTACGCGCAATAACCAATTAGCCTCTTCGTGGTGTATAAACTGAAACTGACAAAAATGTTAGTGATAGTAGTAGGTGTAGATGAGTAATGGTGACAAAATGATCATTTTTAGGGGGGGGGGGGTTGTATTTTAATGTTTAAAAACAAATATGAAAAAAAGAAAAAAAAAAAAAGTACAGTGTATGTTATACACGTACAAACGCATACGCAGACTGACGCACGTGGAAATAATATAGAAAAAAGTCAATAAATCGTCGTACTGGGGAAGGCAAAAGGGGGAGGGGCGACTTAAAAATTTAATAAAATTTAATTTTTAATTTCGGCTTATACTGTATTTAAATTTTTTGTTTTGTTTTTAATTTCTTTTCCAATTTCTTTTTCCAATTTCTTTTTTCCAATTTATGTTACATACACTGTACCGCAATACAAACAATAATATTGTATGAAACAAACTGTGCGAGAACTGTTGTTTGTTGCCATGGAAATGCTAAAATTCCCCTTTTACGCACAACACATACACTTCCCACATACATCATACATACAATGCCACATATTAATATTATTATTAATATTATTATTATTTCTTTTTTTTTTTTTTTTTTTTCTAATTTCCATTTTTTCTAATTTCTATTTTAACTACCATCCCCTGTCGCGTCTTTTCTTCTCTCTCTCTCTTTCTCTCTTTTCCAACCTATATATCTCTCTCTCTCCTCTCTCTCCTCTCTTCATTCTCCTCTCTTCTTGTCTCGTCTCCCCTCACCGTCGTCTTTCATACTCGCATTACAAATACGGAATAATTTCGATTGATATAAAAGTCAACTTCAATCTCCACCTTCATCCATCTCAACCAACCTCACCTCACCTCAACCCAAGAAAACAAAATCTTATGTCTTCAACTGACAAAAACACCTCTGTAACTTGTTCTCCATCAAGCTTATCTCCTCTAACTATTACCCCATCCAGTAACAGTAACAGTAACATGCATTCGATTAGTACTAAGCGTCGTCGTCCTTTCGATAGCAAGAGTAACTTTAATCCTTCCTCTTCTTCCTCCTCCCCCTCTTCCTTGGCTCCTTCCTCCTCCGCACCGTCAGCGTCTGCGTCACTCTCTTCAAGTCAACCAAGTCAACTGGATGGACAGTATTATAAACAAGATCAAGATGACGTGTCAGTAGCCAACACTAATGAATTGGCTCCGGTTGCTATTGAAGTTGATGTTGACGTTGTCGCTTCGGCTCCTATTCCTGTTCCTGCTCCTGCTCCTGCTCCTGCGAATGTGGAAAATGTTGTTTTAATGAACATGGAAGAATTGGATGAGATAATTGTAGGACCAGCACAATTGGCTCCAGTACCTTCTGCCGTTGACACTGTTACTGCTACTGCTACTGCTACTGCCACTGCTACTACTGCTACTGTTGGTGCAAATGAGAATGTAAGGTCTCCTCAATCAGTATTAGATGCATTGCGTGCAAGTGGCGCTGTGAATGTACATGGTGAATATCGTGGTCGTCGATTAAAACGTGAGATTGTAACTCATAAGAAAGAAAAGGTTGATTTTGTATTACATCCTCGTCGATTAACATTTGATGAACAAGTTGATGACATTGGTATGAATTGTGATAAGGTGGCAGATGTGGTGAATAGATGTTCTCTGTCTACGCTTTCTGAGGAGTTGGATGCTTTGAACAAGGCGGTATACAATGGACAATGTGAAAAGTTTCGTCAATGTTGGAATTTTGACCCTCATCATGGAACTCCTTTACCAGGTGTATGGAATTGGAATTACCAAAGTTGCTCGGAAGAGTAAAACTCAAGTAATAATAATAAGAATGGTATCCAAAAGAAAAAAAATATATTAAGAAAACATAATTTACATTTGACTTTCTCCTCTCTCTCTTCAACACATATTTTACCCACCCCGAACCCATCGCATGAACTTAACCTTTTCTACACTATTTTTCTTTAATATATATATATATATTATTGATCACATCGACTTTATAATTTTCTTTATAATAACCCTTTTTCTTAACCTTTTATCCTATATATATTTTATCTTATTCTTTTAATGTTTGTTGTATTTAACTGAACACAATGAAAAAGGGTTACATCAGGCATATCTGTTGTTTATTATTTTTGAGTGATGGCATTTCTTTATCTTTACAAGTTTGGCGGAGTTTGTGGTATGTTTGTGGTGTTTTCAGATATTTTTTTAAAATAAAATAATCGACTTTTGGCATGTTCAACGCTCTTCCCCCCCCCCCCCCCCCCCCCCCCCCCCCCCCCCCCCCCCCCCCCCCCC